>JAOVVH010000029.1:16089157-16091657 GCA_028566435.1 Scorpiodoras heckelii | reverse complement strand
CGAGTACCATACCTGGTGTGCACAATACGAAACACCTGAGTGCTCCAAAGGGGTACTAATGTGCAGCATTTTGTTGCTGCTGAAATGGTACTCATATCTGTTGTAATATCTTTAAATATATATATGTATTTCAACCAGGAACTGTGCTTATAGTGTACCTTAAGCCTTAAAGCTACACTTTCATGCACATTGCCTGGTACAAAAGGTGTTTCTTCATAAGCGTACACACAAGTGTGTGTTTCTGCGCACACACACACGTCGATAATGCACTGTAGATAACATTACTTGACAGAGTGCTGGGTCTCTCACACACACACACACACACACACACACACACACAGAGCGCAGATAGGCATGTGCGCATATCCGCGCACACGCGCGCACACGCACAACGCGCTCAATAAGGAAACGCTGATACCGAAAGCAAAACTTTTTTTTTTTTTTTTTTTTTTAAGATTAATCAGAAATTTTGTTAGTTCGTCCTGATGTCATGAAATTTAAGCAGGTCTAAGGGGAAGCTGGGAATTTGTTTGTGTGAGTTTTCCTATTGTAGAATATTATGGAGGTCTTATGAGAGCCAGGTCTAATGTCTAATAGCACTTCCTAAACACACACACGCACGCACACGCACACACACACGCACACAAATGATTTTTTTTTCATCAGCATCGATTAAACAGTTTGAAAGGGGAAAGTCAGACAAACCTCTGAACTCTCCGTTTATCGGACACGTGACCGCGCTCGGAAACGAAAGCGCAAAAAAAAAAGTTTATTTCATCAGCCAAAAACACAAACTGTCTTATTTACTTACACTTTGTTTCCCACTATCTGTGCACGATAACAACATATGTGCCATCTGATTCGTGTGTTCAGTCCAATAAAATAAACACACAGGATAAATAAATGAAAGAAATGAATTTTTAAAATGAAGAAACACCTGTGAAACTCTTACCTGTCGGACTTTCCATAAAAGTCTCCAACACCGGACGAGTCTTCAGTCAGTTCAGCACCTCGATGATTATTAGAGCCTTGAGCTTTAGAAGAAGACGAGGACTATGGTCCAGGAAGGAGCTGAGGGATGACACACACACACACACACACACACACGCACATACACGCACATATACACACACACACACACACACCAGCTCCACCCAACGCGCCGTAATTAAGATCAACACTTCACTAATTAGCGCCGCGTACTTTTGTGCGCATTGTGCAAGAAAACACAAATACGCGATGTGATCATAGATGTGGAAAGAAAAACTTTCCAAACAAAGCGGGAATAAATGTGAAAAAGTTTTTGCAACATTCTCCGAAGTGCACTTGTAAAAAAAAAAGAGAGAGAAAATAATAATAAAAAAAATAATGATAGGTTTTTTTTTGCGTAAATTGTTTGGACTCTCATAAAACAATCGAGTCACATCAGGAGCGAAAATTAAATGGATTCATGGATTTATAAAGTTTGAAGAACTGCAGGAAGCTTGTTGATTTTTTTATATATATATAAAAATAACATTATTAATAATACATTAATATAAAAATCAAGCGCAGGGTATTTTTTCACGCACCGCGCAAATATGAATACAACGAAATCGGCGCGTTAATTTATCAATAGGTATTATTTCCACTAGGTTACAAATTTCCCCATTTTTTTGTCATAATTAGGACAGATTCCCATTTCCCGAACTCATTCGTGCAAATTTCGTTTGGCATCGTTTTAACCAGAGAGTGCGATTTGGTTGGGGTTTGAATAACCTCCGAGCGTGTCCCAAATCCATCCTCAAAAAAGATCCGCTTATTAAAACCGTCCGCCATCCTAATTTCACCTCTCTGGTGAATTTTATTTCAGTATTTAACAGTCAAATTCTGCGTTTCAGTCAGACCTCTGAATTTCTAATGTATCTAAAAATGGTTGGCTTATTTGTCTTTATCTAGTTTGGTTATTTTTCTTCCCTAAATACACTGAGGCTAGTCAGGGGTGAAGGAAGAAATGAATTCATGAATAGTAATAAATTCGTTTCTATGTGTGTAAGTCTTCCTATAGGTGTGTGTCACATACATTCATAGAGATTTAATGATAGTGTAATGTGTCAGTGGAAGTATTGAAGTACTGAAGTATGTGTTGCAGAGCTGGTCAGTGATGCAATACCGAGAGAGAGAGAGAGAGAGAGAGAGAGATCTTATAAGCGACAGCTCTCCGTGGGCCTCCTCTAAATAGGTCTACCTGTAGGAATAAACACATATTGTACACACACACACACACACACACACACACACAGAGAGAGAGAGAGAGAGAGAGAGAGAGAGAGATTAAGATGACAACTATCTCATCAAAGTAAAGTGTGGGATGAGTAACAAGTTGTCATCTTGAGAGCAGACATGCTTCCTCCTAATCACAAAAAGTCTGTGTGTGATTAAACACACACACACACACACACACACACACACACACACACACACACACACACACACACACACACACACACAAGTATAACTA
>JAOVVH010000029.1:15904473-15918199 GCA_028566435.1 Scorpiodoras heckelii | reverse complement strand
ATTATAAGGCGCACGTCCGATTTCTGGGAAAATTTTAGGCTTTTAGGTGCGCCTTATAGTCCGGAAAATACGGTACTCTAAACATTGTGGGCTCGAATCCTGAGAACAAGGCTACTGTTTGAAAATTGCTTTATAATATTCTGATTATTATAGTTAAACATTCAACAGTTAAAAATGTAAATAATAATGGACCAAAATCAGCACTGTCGTAGAACTGAACAATGTATATTAAAAAAAAAATGGCCATCTGACCCACAAGTGGTTCTTCACTAAACTACTGCCACAAATTTGGAAACACACGCATCCAGCACCTCTTCATATATGATATCATTCCAATTTCCCTTAAGTGAACTAACTCTTTATTAATGCCCTTGTTTTCTGAAAGGGATGTTCAACAGGTGCATTTGCTTGTGACGGTCAAGGTATCTACATACATTTGTCCATATTGTGCATATTAGATTTAGAGTAGATCACCTTGCTTCAACTTGTAATATACTTTTAACTTTCCCAGCATTGTGACTGACAGGCAAATGCAACTCGAACAAGGGTTCACAGTACTGCAGTATAGACACAAGGTGCTACTTTGTTCCAGGATGATCAGATCATAACCAGAATAACTTCGGAGGAAAAAGAACAACAACGTGGAGCATGGAACAGGAGATACGTTTGGGACTGTGTGTTGGTTTGTGAGGTCAAGGTCCTTTGACTGTTTTTATACGAGATTGCAGACTGCACTGGGAATCCTTGTTGTTCTTAGATGAACTGATTTGCCAAGTTAAACTGGCCTCTAAGCCCTGCAACATTAACACAGGATCAGATCTACTGTTTGGCCACGTCGTCGCCATAGCAGAGCGCTGAGGTAATTCCCGCCTGCTGACTTTCAAAGAGTTGCCCTATACTGTTGGTCTAATTCGATTTTGAATAACCATATCTTCTTAGCGTCAAGGAATTTGTTAGTTTCATCGGAATGATTTTATTTCTGTTCGGGGATGAAGCTTTATTTTGGACTGATTAGGATTAAACTGTATCACTGAATAAAAATGAACTTTATCTAAGAGTTTTAACCAAGTGTTGGACCTGGATCTCTGACACATCCTTCCCAGACATTATGAAGAACCACCCTGGTAATAGAACACAGCCCCACCAAGTCCGTGCTGTGGGATTCCTCAAATTGATGGATCTGATGAAAACAGCAGTGTCCAAATCTAAGAATGGTGCAAGATCTCTGACTTGTTCCTTCCTGGATCTCTGATTTATTCCTCCCAGAACGTAGAAAGAACCAGGCCAGAAATAGAGCACAGGCCACTAAGCCCTTGCTGCGGCTTTCACCAAATTGATGGATCTGATGAAACCAGTGATGCACAAATCTAAGAATGGTGCAAGTTCTCTTACTTATTTCTCACTGAATCTCTGACTTATTTCTCCGAAGAGGTAGAACCAGACCATGTATGAATACAACACCAAATACCACCAAATATAAAACCTAAAAAGACCTCTGCCCTGATCTGGTCTCAAAAAAAAAGTGAAGCGACAGGAATGGGTATCTGATCCCGGCCAGGAGACAGATGGAGAGAAAACACAGACGACTGCTGTTGGTATAAATCAGAAAAGTAAAAATAAGGGCATGCATTCATTAAATCATAGAACTGTGCTGGAACAATCACACAGGAATCTATTGCTGCACTACTGATAAGAATTTGTGTGGGAATGGAGCTTAACTGTTTTAATTTATTACTTCATGGCATCTGGAAGATGGATGCCTGTGTAAGACAGGTGACGAATGCAGGAAAGTGGAAAAAGACGCAAGAGGAGAGGAAAAAACAAGATTCCTTGTTTTCCAAAGATCCCAGAATTCCTGCACCAGGAAGCGCTTCACAGGTTCTTCAAGGCCAGTGGCTTTAACAATCCAGACAGGATCATCACACACACACACAAACACACACATTCCGAAAGACACACAAGTATCTCACAAATCTTAGCCGGCTATGCAGTCAGTGCTGAGAAATATGTGTGAGGGGAAACCAGGGCTGACCTCTGTCTGACCCTGAATGGCCTCTGGGAACTACAATCCTCGGCACTGTCTGCTCCAGACACAATGGACCAACAAGTGCATTACTCAGACGAGCGAGGGAACATGGGACATGCGAGGGAAATCCATGACCTGGCAGTAGGACAAGTCAAAATGTTTCTGTGATTTGTGAACGAGCGTCTGACAAACTAGGTCCAGACACCTACACAGCTTCACAAGTCACGGTGAGAATTTTGGGTTAAAATAGCAATGCTGACTACAAGCCAGAACTTGAGAGCAAAATGTACAAGATTGGCTTGTCTCTCATTTGGCTACCATATCATTCATAAAACTAAAATCAGAGGGTGCTCTATATACCACGGAAAATCACAGATGATCTGTAAACAGTGGATCTTTTGCAGACACGTCACATCTTTAATTAGACATGTGCGGGAGACTGAAGCGGGGCGAACTAGCCTCAAGCTCAAAGGCATTCTAATCAGGGATTCCTCGTCTGCTGGGGAAAGCCTATACGGTGCCAGAATTCCAGTAGAGAACCCATAATACCCAAGAAGCACATAAATCCTTTGACCATGCAGGCCTCCAAGAGATGGATAGAAGCAACGAAGGAGATAAACATGGACAAGAGGTAAGCTGGGCTATTTATAAAGGCAGCCGCCAGAGAGCATGGCTTCCACTTAGACCGACACACCCTGGCCATGTAAAAACACACATGCAGGCAAATATCCAACACAGCAAGAGGAGGTTGCACCTTCCAAGAAATGTTGCTGTTATTCCACGAAGCAAAAGAAAAAAAAACCCTCCATTTCAGAGTCAGGAGGACAGGCATAAATCTGTACAGCCAAAGCCAGATGAGCCAGCGCTCTGCCTGGAAGCAGGGAGCACAAGTAGGGTTATCGTGGGGAGTTTCCCCAAGCCAGGAACTCTTCCACTTGGCTAGAAAAGCACTGTTCCACTTCATGGGAATGAAACTCATTACATGGGGTTAAGAGAGCACTGGTACTGCACTGGAACAGTGTATGACATTGTATATTTGTTCCATTGAGACTTCGCTATCCCCAGCCACAAACTGCAAGTCCTTGTGGTGGAGTCCTAAATGTGTCCAAAACAAGTGTCAGCTGTAAGCTTTCTGGTGGGTCCTGGATCTGCCATGGGTTCTCCATTCATTTGGAGCCAGGAACTGAGCAAGGGCATCTTTGTAAGGTGCTCATCCATCTCAAAACTGCAGCACATCTTGTTTCGGGTCAGCTGCAGTTTTACTCCGAGGCTGTCCTGGACAGTCAAGCTTATCGCCAGGAAGAATTCAATTCCTGGACGTTATTCTCTGTAGAAAATGCCTATCCAAGATTCGAATACGTACATATCTGTGTACATATCTGCATGGACATGCTGACCTGCTCAGCTAAGCTTCCCATTGTACCACGGTCCTCGTGAAAAACCAGGAAGTGGGATTAGTGGACAAAGACAGCCTAGACCTGATAGCGTGGATTCAGTGAGTCTGGTCTCGAAAACCCTATGAGCTCTCTAGTCTCACTGATTCTTATCAGGGATGTGCACTTAGCTATCAGGGTACAAAATAATCAGTGAAGTCTATTATGTGAAGGTGTATGCACAGCTTGTTTGTTCCTCAAAGCTTCATCCATACAACCCAGTTCTTTACAGACCTTTGTTACCTTTGTTCCTGGATGTCTGGGACCTTTTTTTCTGGCAACGTGTCTGACATGTTGGGATTGGGTCACTCCCCTGGACACGAACCGGGAGTCGGATTTAATATTTAATTAGCGTGATTAAAAACATGTGTCAATAGCCTTGCTGTCGACACGCTTTTACTTTACAGCTGATCTAGAAGGGGGTGTGTCATGGGGGTACCTGGAAATGTAGCTATTTTCCATCCTTCGATATTTTGAATGGAGAACGTTCCTGTTTTTACAAGGTAACGAAGGGCACTACTTGCGTCTGTACACAAGGACAGATACATTTCTGTCCGCCCACTAGGAAATAAGAAACGGGAACCAAAGGTGCCGTGTGGGAGGCAAGAGAGAGAGAGAGAGAGAAAACGAGAAAGAGAGCATGGAGTATTTTTTCCTCCAATGAAACCGCACGTCCTCCCAATTTTGTGGTTCGTTTCACAAATGAACTTTGACCTTTTGGCAGCTGCCAAATGTGCCTTGGCATACAGTAAAACCATGCACCGTACATCTGGAGAAACAAACACACAATGCTCACACACAAATCCGATCCCTAGTCGGAGGCGAAAAACCCCACAAGTCCGTAAAGCTCCTAGAGCACTCTCAAGTTGTGAAGAGGCTGAAAAGTACACAGAGTGACCCCGGTGAGTCCCGTCGTGTTCTTGAACCGGTGTTCTTGCTTATAGCAACTGACAGCATACAACTAGCTCCTCTCAACTGCCGACCTCAAGCCTGACCTCTGTTAAACACACAACAACTGGGAGAGCAGTAGCACATCCAGACTGTCAGCGAGGTTCTGTCGGGATATCGTTCATGAGACAGATAAATGAGAAAGGAATTAAAAAACAGAAATAGTGCAAAAAGAAAAATGTGAGTGCAAAAAGGAAGGGAGAGAAAAGGAGAGAGCCGGTATGGATGAAGGATGGAAAGCACATATGTTAGTCATTGTACAGGGTTGATCCCATGTGCAGTGGGGCTACAGAGCGCACTTAACGGGCCGGCTCTGGAAAAGTATATTTTACAATTCATTGCTTCCTTCTCGCAAAATTAAAGGCCTCTTGTTAAAAACAGGACTTGTCAAACGAAAGCAGCTTTTATTACTGAGCAAACTCGCGGCCTCTTTCTAGGGCCCACTTCCCAATCAGCTTGTTTTGTTTTCATAAAAGGATACAGCTCGCTCTGGGCCGTCCGTATGTGTGAGTGTGTGTGTGTGTGTGAGAGAGAGTGTGTGTTTGTGCATGTGTAAATGTGTTAGGGCTCTCTTCAGCAGCAGTGCACCTTGGTGCATAATCAGGTCCGTTCCACTGCAAAGAATACAGTGCGAGTGAAAGAGCGAGGTTTAGTTTCTCACGGCTGGACATTAAACTGTTCCACATTCGGAGAAGGGAAGTTGAGGTTCAGCTGAGCTGAAAAATCTTGAGGTATTTGCAGTTTGTCCCTGAATGACTATAACTACTATTTCATGAATAAAACATCAATGATTACAGACGCTTTTATCAGTGCTTTTGTGTTCAAAACACACACTGGTTTTATACTTGTGGATTTTACCGTGGAATAATTATTTCCCAATTCGTTCTTCAGCATCCAACGTTTCAGCTTTCATGCTAATAATGCTGTCACCGTCATCACATAGATGGCTAACTAGCCAAGCCAAGCCAAGCCGAGCCAATTCCCTGCCATAACTAACTGAAACGTCATCATATAGCTGCACTGCATTCAGGGACTTTGCACCAACATCTCTGTAAGATTTCTCATTTCTCATATGATCAGAGTGGAGCCTTCCTTTAAAACTGAAGAACTAATGAACATTCTGTGGATTGCATATCTAAACTAAAACAAGCCCCCTTTTCCACCAGAAGCAAACCTACTCTAGAGATGTTAGATATTTATTATCACCAACTATGATCGTATTTAGTTCTGCAGCATATAAATTCCTATCACTAACCGACAATCAGATCTTACAATCTAACTGAACCACATTTGGCCTGTTTGTTGGTTTGTTGGACCTAGGTCTGGTTTACATCTAAATCACTATTTCGAGAATGAAAAAGAGATACAGATTCAGACATGGAAAGAGAGCGCAAGAGAGAAGAGAGAAAAAAGGCAGGCACGTGTGTCTGTTTCTGGGAGGAATGTTGATAGCCATCACACGTTCTCGCTCCCGCGTTCCCTGGAAACTGCACACGTTTAATGAGATTTTTATGGGACCCACAGACAGAGAAGGATGCCCGGGTCGAGCAAAAACATCAGGCTCGGGTCCAGGCAAACATACAGACCCTGCTCCAGGACACCAGAAGGCTGTCGTCAACTCCGGCTTGATCGCTGCTACCATCGGCTCGCTATTTCAATGCTTCCATCTGATAGAACATTCCAGACTCGTTACAGCAGTATAGTAAACATACAGCCAACCAGGTCCTATTCCAGATTAATCTACAGCTGGGAAAGTCAAGAAGCGGTCATGTGCCCTACAAGGAAGTTAGCTACCTCTGAGACGCGAACAAGAGCTAAACAAGGAAAAAAGACCTAGGACTGACACCAGGTCACTGTAACAGCGTACTAGCGGATATTAGTACTATGTTCTCTTAGAAAGTAACATTGAAGAATCAATGAGAGAAACCAACCAACACCAAGATATCACCAAGCACAGACATTTTTCCACTTGCATATGCATGGATTCACAGGAAACTTTGAGATTCTGAATCTCGTGGCCAGAAAAGCGCACTAAAGATATCCATGGCAAACGGTCTTAAGATGAGACTACATCCTGTCCAATGGCTTTCATGGCAAGTTTGAATAATGCGAAAGCCTAAACATGACCCTTAAATGTATGCCGTATATTGGATCCTGGATCTTGAGCGTGAAAATCAATTACGCGCACACATAATTGATGCGTGAGGAAAAAGAGAATCTCCAAGCAAAAAAAAAAATGATAAGCCGGGACTGGGAGTGTTTAGTAGACAGACTCCCCACTGGGATATTCTCCTAAGGAGATGCTCTGTGTACTTTCAAATCCCCCCAACCAGGACAGCAAGGTCATAAAATATGAGCCTTGGGTACATACTTCCCGTCTTGGCGTTAGCCTCCCAGTCTAGCATCTGTTTCGATGTAGGTTCTCGCTTACTCTCTGACTTCCCGGTGACTCCCTGGAGAATCGTGCAGAGGATTAACAACTGGAGCAGATGATTGTTGTTATGATGATAGGCGTGAAATCTGAAAAGCTGAAGTGTTGTAGTGCTGCTCATCTTCTCACCAAGGTTCCAAAATACATGTCTGGCTGAATCAAAAAACGATGACTAACAGGATATTATTTGCGCTGGTGGTTTTCGGTGCCAGATCAGGCATCAGACCCCAAGTGGAATGGTGTTTAGTGCAACACGGATGTTGGACTAATTAGGTTCGTGATGTTTGGGTTTGGCTTGGGTTTCTGGGCAGAGATTCACTATCCCTGGCCTCCTGCCCCAAGGATAGGGAACGAGAACTGGTGGAAAACACCTGTACTCTCACTGGGATAGTGGAGAAAGTGGAACCATGCAGATTTCTCTCTGGTTACAAACAGACTTCTAAGCAGACATCAAATTTGACCGCTGATTTGTCGTAGGGTGTCACCACCCACCAATCTATCACAATAGTGATGTCCGTGCTATGATGTACCATCCTGCATTCATACCACATTACTTTATGAAAGCTGGTCCCTTGGCTTGGCTGGTGGTGTTGTAATTGCAGGTTGAATGGTGTAGGTGTGTGTGTTTGAGAGGGGGAAGAGACTGAAAGAAAAAAAAGACACTCTCCCTTTCATCTACCTTTCATGTGTTCCAGCCAAGAAGCACAGCAGCTCATATCCAAAGCCACTGTTTGAAGCCTTTCAACTCCATTAGAGATGCTTCCTGCTTGTCCTGCACCCTGTTAGGTGGTTTCATCTCCCTAATTATCTTTATGTCAGACTGTGTGTGTGATGGAAAGCAAAATGTGTGAAATTCTTTTTATTTTTTAATCATTCTCTGTGATGGGTTGGGTAGGGGGGTTGGTTCTTAAAGGGCATGTCCGAGCAGGTGCACAGATCCACAGATCTGAAGATCTGCATTACAGACAACTAATTAGGTATTAATCATTTCCGTTGTTGCTTTTTCTCTGAGGCCGTGGAGATGACGGAGCCTGTTTCAAACCGTCTGAGGTGTCCTGGTTCTCCTCAGTTCTTTATGAGTGGTGGGGGTGGTAGAGGAAGCTTTGTTGTTTTGGCACAGGTGGGATCCAAAGAGGAAGAGAATCAAAAGCTGTTTAGAGAGTTTGCACAGAGCTCTGCGAAAGATCCGGAGCGCTACAGGCTTGTTTGGCCTCCGCTGATTCCTTGATGTTTAAAGTCGTAATCTAAACTTAAGCCATCACACTTTCTGTAGCAAATTCGCATAGAGAAGGAGAGCAATTTTGACACGGTTGTCAAAATAGTATGAAAATACAAACGCTGCAATGAAAACACTAATCAGTAACAAGGTGTATGGTGGAGCTTGGCACATCATGACAATGGTAATAGGAATCCAGTTTAATGACAATGAAGCATAACTGGGAAACAGTGTAGAGCTTTCATTTGAATGCTTACGACGCTTATATAATTTCAAGGAAATGAATCAGAAAAACAGGCCAATTATAACAAGATTTGCTAGGTAGACATACGGTGAAACTACTTTTCCCATAAAAAGCTCTGTTGCAAGAAATGTGTTTTCCTGGAATCCCGATGACATCATGACAGAAATCGTGGCTGGGAGCCAATAGAGCCAATACAGCAATACACTGAAGTAACGGGAAAAACTGGTACTGAAGCCTATGCAAAATACATAGCAATGCCACCTAGGCACGTCATTGGCTGCGTCCGCCAGTGCATATATAAAGCGACAGACATCTATGGAAGCTTCTAGAGCTGTTTCCACTGTAGGAATGGCAAGAATGGCTCGTGAGGTGGGTCATAGCATTTCGGAGGTAGAAGGAAAGTTTGGATTTTTACGTATGAGCATTTCAAGGGTGTCTTCGAAAAATCCCGGCAAAACCTCGAACTTATGACAGCGCTGTGGCCGTAAAAAGACTCTAGGTGAACGTGACCACGTCGGCTGGAGCCTCAACAAACATCAGCGTGAGGACTGTGCAACGTTCCCTCCAAGATCCTGTGGAGGAGCTACCAAGGATTTTTCTGGTACTTCAGTGTAACATCCAATCAGGGGCATCTGTGAACTCATAGCATGAGTATTCATTTGCAAAGATGCTTCATGTATCTCGCAGGAAGCATGTGCTAGCCTTCCTCCAGCCCGTTGCTAGCTATCATATGGGGGAAATCTGGAGGGTGGCTGGGAATTGACAAGTGACCAAATTGCTCTAGAGTGGACTGAGATCACTTCGCTCAGACTCTCTCAGACTGGTTGGCTGAGAGAGCAGGAAAATGTGCCAGGGCTTCATTCATTCAGTATTCTGCATTAACCGCCATCGGACGTGTACTTAGAAAATTGCACTGCGTGTTTGAAACCCGTCTTTTAAGTCGGAGGCAGATTTGTGGACACCTGACAGAATGATTGATTTCCCTGCTGCGTTTCGCTAACCTTTTTAAGAAAATGAAGTCAGTACGTCTCCCAAAGCACATAATCAAATTTTAAATTTGTCCTTAATCTGTTTGGGATCTGTTCCTGCTTCGTTGCGTCGTTGCTTGTGATCTGTGTGGCACTGCCGCTAATTGGCATCACTATGGAAAAGTGCACTTGATTTTGAATGTTTGTTTTGCCTGTTATTTTGGTTTTGTAGTTTTAATTGGAAATGCTGGGTGGGCAAGGGCTATTAAACACACATACACAAACACACACATACACACACACACACCCCCGCGCGATTTAATTGCTGAACGCTGAGGCACCATTCCTCTGGGCATATTTGTGTTTGTAAGGTTATGGTGTTAGTTTCTTGTCAAAATGATTTATATGGCAACACAAAAACCATGTTTTCATACCAAATCTACTTAATTTCTATTTAGTTTATTGCTTAACTTGTAACACAAACTGTATACACTCCTCAAATCATTATTCACACATTCAGTGTACTTTATGTCTCAGTCTATTGGTTAAAAAATGACCATTTCTGTGACAGCTTGTAGCTGTAAAATTTAAAAGTGTGTACAGTCCCATCCCCTCAGCTCTTTGCTTAGACTAATTACGTGCACTGGGATTTGCACGTGTAAAATATCTAGTCTAAAGTTTCGCAATGCACATATTCACATCCCGTTGCGCATTTTCCGTATGATCGCTTTCGACAGGGGAATAAGTGCGTCATAAAGTCTGAACGATCCCCACGCTTCACACTGGTGACTCCTAAACTCTTCCACCTCCCGAGTCAGGCGCTGCTCGTTAGGCACGACGCCTGGGTGGATTAACCACATTAAGACTTGCGGATTTTGCACATGTACACTCACGTACATCTGTTTTGGAACACTAAAGGAAACTTTTATTAAACCCAAATTTATAAACCATTGTTTGTGTTTTTTTTTTTTTTTTACCCCGAGCATGTTACACAATAATGTGCTGCACTACATCAAAATCCCCACTATAGATCACTTCTAGTTTTATTTTGCATACAAACACAAGACAATTTAAATAAAAGAAAAAAAATTGGCTGTTTTTTGACATCCACTTGTCACTTGTCCCCCTGCAAATCTACTCAGAGTTCTTCTCTCTGATCACCTTTATCCCATGATGACACGTTTCTATGCCGATGGGCGTGATCTCTATGATCCACGATCACCACACCGTCCACCCACCAGATTGCCGTGCATGTTTGTCTCTTGTAGGCGTGGCCTGTCCATGATTTATTTTTTTTTAGTTCTGAGAAGAAACTATAATAGCTTTACACAAGGTCTGTCCAGAAAGTAATGAGAATGAAATTGCTCCGTAGGGCTTATGCATGGGGATGCGTTTTAATCTCGGGGAACAAGAAGAAATCACATGGAGCCAAGTCAGGGCTATAGGGTGGATGTGACAGAACTGGAAGGTTTTTGTCCCAGCCAAAAATTCTCTCACAGCCAGTGAGGTGTGACTCGGCGTGTTGTCATGATGGAGGATCCATGAAGAGCCGATCTGACGGCACACATGCAAAACCCTCTTCCTTAAACGCTCCATAACTCCAAGCTAAATTGTTCCATGTACTGTTTGGCCTTCTGGTACGAATTCTTTACAGACGACCCCTTGAGAATCAAAAAAGATGATTAACAGTGACCTGATTTTTGGTTTGCTCATGCGAGCTTTCTTTGGGCGAGGTGATGTTGTCGTGTGCCATTCAGCACATTGTCTTTTTGTCTCAGGATCGTACTGGAACACCCATTATTCATCTCCTGTCATCACTCTGTTCAGGAAATTGGGCTCTTCTGTTAACGATCGAACATGTGCTCCAAACTCGCTTGCATTGTTCCAATGATGAGGCACTTCTGCATGGTTGCGACTGAAACGGGTCCCGCTGTTTATCCGACATCCCACTCTAACTGACCTTGAACCACCATCCCCATGCGTAAGCCCTACAGAGAGCAGGAATTTCATTCTCATTACTTTCCAGACCTAAAGCTAGCTATATACACTAACCACAGAAACAAACGATCTTCACAACTTTCTTTCAAGCATTATTTTTCTTTATAATGTCGATATACATGTTTAATGAGAGGTACAGGACAAAACAAGACAAATATTAAGGTAGAAGAAGAGAATTGAAGAAACGTTGGATCGCCTGCGCCAAAAGGACTATTTTGAGGAAGCCGATCGTTCGGATTTGTCACACTGGAAATCGGAAAATCCAATGCGTAGTCCTGGAATACTTGGAAGGTTTCTTCTCATGCTAGGATATGTTCTGCCACATTAGCAGGACGGCACTGTTTCCAGTTCAAATTTGACAAATGAAGATACTCAGGAGGTTCAACAACAAACAAATAACTTCTAAAACTACCGAGATCTGGACCACCACGTCCTCCTAGATACTGTAGTTACAGCCATGCCACTACCATCCTGAGGGAATATCATATCATCATTCAGCAGAACATTGTTCATCGCTCCAGGACGGTTACAGATGTTCTGGCGACAGCTTACTCGATGTCAGAGTTTCCTTTAAGTTGTTGCCACTCACAGGATATGTTCTAGATCGGTGTACTGATAGGCGAAGTCAAAATCCTGTGTACTACTATTGACAAATAAAAGAGCTTTTAATTCTGATGTGGTTTCGAGTTTTAGAAGAACATGGCGTGTCAGAGAAGCTGACAGCTTTGCTCGTAACATGGGTTTGACTCCAAACCAAAGTAAACATCTCTCCAAGTGGATTATGACGTTATTCCACCATGTGTGTGCATGTGCATGTGCGTATGCGTGTGCATGTACACGCCAATAAGAGATGTCATTGCAAACTACAAACAGAGAGGGCAGCTTTAAGGCTTTGTCAGAATTTTTTTTTAGAGCCAACGGGACAACACAGGAGCCTATAAATGCGCAATATGATGCACGGTTTGACCGTCTGCCCAGAATGATTACGCATGAACACACACGCATGCTGCGCGTTGAACCACCTGTACACACTTAACCTTGCACACTATGAAATAAATTGTGTAAAAAAAGAAAATAACACTGTGTGCATTTCCTATGAGCTGGTTTCTTTCTCTTTTTTTAATTTTTTTTTTTATTTTGTACTAAATCCCAGAAGAAAGTACGCTCCTCACGCCGACTCTCTCTGGGGCTGTGATTCAAGGATTCAAAGCACACAGCTTTAATTCATTTGATATAAAAAAAAAAAAAAGAAAAAAGAAAAAAACGATTTGGAGCGCTATGGCAAAATCTCAAGTTTGATAATGGGTGGAAAAAATTCGATTCGCCAGCTATTATGCCCAATCAGGCTGCGAGGCAGGAGGAGAAGAGAGTAGAACCAGATGGACCACGAGATGCCTGAAGACGTAGGGCAAAGTAGCACGAAAAAAAAAAAAAAAAAAGAAGAAGAAGAGAACCACAGAGTCACACAGAGGCACACCCATCAAAAAGAGCCGGAGGCTCCAGATGTGGGTTTCTTCCATCGCTGGCATTAGGCAGTGTGACGTGTAAGATGGCGGCTCAGTGGTTAGCGTTCTCTTCTAATGACCACAAGGCTGTAGGTTCAATTCCCAGTGCTCATTTCTTTGCATTGTTTGGCTTTAATTCTATCTAGAAGTAGAGAAAACGTCGCCTCACCTGTTTTGCTTTTCGCTTTCTTTGACGTCTTCTTCTTCTTAATGATTTTCTCAGTGGCCTCCTGCTGCAAGGCTGGATCTTCTTCCTCCTCGGAGATCGACTCAGGGATGGCCTCGCAGCATGCTAGGAGAGAATTTGCACTGTTAACGCACAGCAGCTATAAGCAATATTAGATTACCGTTAATGACAGACTCAGGCAACCTAGAGAAGCTTTTTTTCCCCCCAATTTTCTCCCTTAATTTAATTGTGTCCAATTCCCACCCACTGGGATTTCTCCCATGTCAGACAATTGGGATTTCTCCCATGCCAGACACCCGTGATTGGACAGGACAGCCAGTTTTGCTCTCGCGACTCCTGTCTATAGGCAGCTATAGCATCACCTGGACTCGAAATAGCGACCTCCGGATGATAGTGTGAACGGCTCTGCAGTTGCGCCACTCAGGAGTCGTGCAATCTACATGTTGAAAGACCTGCTGAAATATCGAATCTGACTGATCGAAAGGTGTTGATTAATTTGCAAGAACAGCAGCTCTGACAACAGCGGCAGCTATAATTGAAATCAGAGGTTTGTATTAATCCAGTCCTTCTAATAACTGTTATCAGTTTCTATAGTAACAGCTCATTGACAGGAGGGCCTTGATGCTACGCAAGATTTCTTTTGTAATGTCGTTACTTTTTATGGTTACCTTTTTTTCTTGAATTTCCCTTTATGATTAATAAAGTATCTATCTATCTATCTATCTATCTATCTATCTATCTATCTATCTATCTATCTATCTATCTATCTA
>JAOVVH010000029.1:15893013-15904373 GCA_028566435.1 Scorpiodoras heckelii | reverse complement strand
TCTATCTATCTATCTATCTATCTATCTATCTATCTATCTATCTATCTATCTATCTATCTATCTATCTATCTACTTAGCAAAGAAAAATACAGAACTATTGATATGGTGTAGGTTACTTGGAGGAGATTTAACACTTAGGGAAGGAGTGTCCAGTGTCAGCGCATAGAAACGTCAGTTTTCCGACATGGGAGAGTCTTCGGGGCAGAAGACTCCGGCTGCTTGGTAACACAAAGTGCATTTTTATGTCTCAAATGTAAACGTCTTGTTCGGTAATAAATAAAAATTTGCAGTCGTCATCTAATTTCTGTTGTATTACAAGAATACAATGCTTTGTGACGTGCTGATAAGGCAGCGTCACAGAAATGCGCTACCTCTACATGCAAAACTGATTCATAGTACATCTATAGCGAGCGCACGTATGTGTTGGAGAAACATATCAAAATATCCTGAAAGTTCCTCCACACTGATCAGATCTCCGCTGGCTGTCTGCACAGCAAGTCCCCAGACTATGTCTGCTGCTCCCTATCTAGGGATCAACCTGCATTAGGGGCCCTTGAGGAAGGAGCTTATGAATTGAACCCCTTGTGCCGCACCCTTGTGTTCTGAACAGCCTTACTACAATCCCTTGGGTTGTTCCTTTTCCCGTCCGACATCCTCAAACACAGTAACCCTTCCAACCCCCCCAGGTCCTTTCCACCAGGCTGATTAGGATAATCCCATTCAATAAAGCCAATCTGCTCGACAAGGAGCGCCAGTTGGCTATTAGATTTAGCTAACGTTAACAGTTTTGTTGTTTCAGGGTTCACGCTTGAAAGGGGATACACGCCGGTGTTTTGACAACGTTATAATCTGACAGCCAGGCGGAATGGAAGAGGTCGGGATGGCCGTCTACCTCGGTTGGATCAACAGGAGGAGGAAACAAGTCCCTCGTGCTAAGATAACAAGGCCGCGTTGGCGAGTGGAAACAGCAGCCGGTGTGGTTTGTGTAGCTGGTTGAAATGGGAGCGGTGTGAGAACGCTGAAGAATGATGGTCGTGGCCACCCGGAGAGCTTGATACACCTCGGCAGCCTCGGGACGGAGATCTGGATCGGCGTCCAGGTCGTACAGCTACCTCACGAATGCTAGCTCATGCTTAAAAAAAAGGTGTCTTCAAGTGACTCTACGTACACATTTCTAGTGACTTTGTATCCGAGATATCAGAAGGAACATCTGGATGTGAAAGGTGCACTCAAACCTACACACAAGTTATTCCGTCTTATACTCCTCTGCAACGTGCTTCCTCTTTCCTCCCTTGGAACTTGGCTGAACCTCATTTCTACTGGAAAATTTCCAAACCAAAAAAAAAAAAATTAAGACAAGATAGTGTGTGTGTCTAGCCTCCTTGTCACAACTTCCTGTCAAAAACGCAAGCAGGAGCAGCAGACAAAGAGCCGCTATTTGAACTTCATTTGCAAGGTGAAGAGATTTAAGGATTGTATTGCTGGTTATGCCAGTGATATAGAGTTTAGATAGGTCATGTAATACAAATTCGCACATTAAGGTTACATTTTATGCTTAAACATTTTAATTTGTTGATCACCCATGGCAGAAGTATTCAACTCTGATTTGTGACGCGCTATACACGAGCTCACAGACTCCCACGATTGGCTAGGGTCGCTGTGATTGACAGGCGAAACTTTACATAGAGATGACATGAGTACCGAATCCCACTGCATCACTATGTACTCCAAAGGCATTATGGGTAATGTTTAAAACCTGAAGCAAAGTGAAAATAGATCAACAGCTCAATGAAAGAGGTGCACTCAGAATTTCATTACAGTATAAATCATTCGCATAAACTGAAGATTATTTTTAAAGATTACCATGCAAGATTTCAAAGCTTAACATGCAATCTCGACATCAAAACACACTCCATCATCATTATTCACAGTTAACAGTTAACTCTGGCTGATAAGCAAATAAAACGTGCACGATTTTTATTACTGCTGACAGTTTATGCACAGTTTCCAGAGAGGATTTCATGGAAGCCAAGAACAGCGTTTGAGTGTTGCGTAAAAGTCATTCGCAGGTGTGTTGGATATGCTTTTTCCCCGACACAGCCACGCTGCCAAAGTTTTCCATGCACAGATCTCACGCGCTCATGACTAGAAGTGGAATCGAAAAGCGCATAAATCACGCACAAACGGGTCCGATCAAACGATAAACCCCACATGGTTATGTCAGTGCACGTCTTGTCTTCAGCAAGGCTTCTGCTGCCGTGCCTGAGAAGAGTGCAATTGTGGGAAAAATACAAGCAAGCTTCCTGAAAAAAAAACTCCTCAGACGATGCGGTGCAGGGATAAAAAGACTCCCTTGATGGAGAACAGGAACTGCAGAACGCATTTAAGGCCTCCATAAAGAAACCGAATGGGAGACAGAATGGCAGTAAGTAACTCTGCTGCCTGAAAGCACTGGACACTAATGCAACACAAACTCCTAATCCAGGAGTATATAAAGTAAAAGAATATTATACACTATGGTGCTGCTGAATTCTCCATTCTGATTGGTCAGAAGGTGTCGAAAACATTTTCTATAATATCAGCTCGTAGGAGTTCTGCTTACAATAAACAAATTTTAAATGTTATTACGCTGAAGTACCAGAAAAACTGGTATACCAGTTAATACTTGGTAGGATCTTGGCGGCAACGTTGCACAGTCCTCACGCTGATGTTTGTTGAGGCCCCAGCATTGAATTCCGATCTTACTTGAGGCAGTGTTGCACGTTTATCACGTGACACGATTACCAGCCGACGCTGGTCACGTTCACCCAGAGTCTTTTTACTTGCCACACCGCTGTCATAAGTTCGAGTGCTCATACGTGAAAATCCAAACTTCGCTTCTACGTCCGAAATGATACGACCCATCTAATGAGCTCCAACTATTAAACCGTGTTAAAAACTACAAAATCGTGATAACTTGCCATTCTCACGGTGGAAACAGCTCTAGAAGCTTCCATAGATGTCTACCGCTTTATATACGTGCTGGTGGACGCAGCTTACGATGTGCATGGGTGACGTTGCTATGGATTTTGCACAGGCTCCGGTACCAGTTTTTCTGGCAAAGCATTATCATTGTTACTGTGACGTTTTGTGTGAGGAGTTGTTGTTTAACTTTTGTAGAAGGAGTCTCTAGTGTCAGAGCATTGTCATGGCTAGTAAGCTTTCGCGACAACATGACAAGCCTTGGCTCTTTTTTTTTTGTCTTATTCCCTTGTTCTCTGTTAAGGGAACAACTGCTTATAGCTGCTATGATATGAGTGGTAACAGGAACGGACTTGTCTTGTGGAAATCCCACATCATTGAAGGTAACTGTAAGGGATAAATGCATACGCTGACAAAATGTTAAAATGTTAAAATGTTATATTGCTAAATTGCTGGGAATGTTTTTGTATTATAAGGGGAACGAAGTGCTTGCTTTTATTTGCTGTAATTGGATAATAATCAAATTTGGTGTAGTAACAGTAACATTGGGTCTTAACGGTGGGTCTACCGCTGATTATTTTTCTTTAACAGCATACCGGTTTGTGTTTTCTTCCTTACATTAATATACAGTCTACCTTGTAATGAGTTGATTAATGAGCTTATGTGTATCAGTTAATATTAACTGATATTTGTCACTGCATTCATTTACTCGCTCTTCCACACGTTTATAAAAAGTAGAAGCAGTACTCGAAAACATGCACGTATGAACATAATCGGCAATCCAACATCAAAAAAACATGGACCTCTGACAGTAACAGGACCAAAGCTACTGAAATGATATACAGAAAGAGACAGAAACAGCAAGAAAGGTCAGGGTTTCAGCGGTTCTCTTCACTTTTTTCAAGTTTAGTCCAACAAATAGCTTGAACCTCCCAATTTACTTTTCCATCATCATCATCATCATCATCATCATCAGACACGTTATGAGGGAGAGAGTCAGCTGGCTGGTTTAGATCCGCTCTCAGTCTGACCTCTGTCCGGGGTCCAAGCCAGCACTGAGGAGGATTGATGGAGAAATCCGCAGCACTTTGTCCTACCGTCTCCGTGGGAAGATAGATATTATGCTCTGGAGAAGGGTTCAGCAGACTTTTAGGCTCTGAAACAGGTGCAGCGCGAGACGTACAGGAAGTACGTTTGAGGGACAGGAGGGAACGAGATTGACTTTTTAATCTGTTAAAAAGACAGAATGAGACAACTGAGCGACAAATCTCAGGAGAGAGCGAGAAACAAAAGACGGGGGGACGGGGGGGGGGTGTCTGTCTTTATGATTTGTGTGTGTGTGTCATACAGACACAGTTCATCAGGGAGAAGGAATGCTCGCTGGATGGCTGAGAGCAGCTTACGCTCTCCTCCGCAAGTCTCCATCCGTCCAATCTATCCGTCCACACTCTATCCCTCTATCAGCTCCCGCTATCACGGAGGAGGACGGCGTGAGATCATCAGCTGTCTACATGTCCCAGCTGCCGCCGAGGGGAGACGGGGCCAGATCGCGACGGACAGACAGAGAGATCGAGAGACGGAGGAAGACGGAAAGAGAGGCAGACGGGGAGAGATATTAGGGAGGAGAAGGGATCTGATAAGGGGCTGCAGACGCAAAGAGGAGGGAGAGGAGAAGAGGATGACACTCGCTCGCTTAATCATTCGCGCATTCCTCACAGAGCCGGAGCGTCCTCATCAGACAGAACCCCCTACTCTCGTCTCTCCCTCCATCCCTCCATCCTTCAGTCCCACCCTCCATCCCTCTCTTCCTTTATTCTGCAGAAAAATGCTCTTTAAACTCTCCGGCCATTTAATCCGCACTCCACAACACACGGACGTAAACACGCATCTCTCTGAAAACACACACCGACACACACACACAGGAGCTGAAAATGGGGGGCCCGAGCGGGCAGAGAGGGCTCTGTTGCTGCCGGTGTTGGTGGAAACGTAAACACTTTGCATTCACAGCCGGGTGAAAAAGCAACGGGTAATAAATTACTGTTTATCTACAGCCTGACAGGCTTTTGGTTGAATGGGAGCCGGCTGTGTGTTTTGGCTCCGAGCCAGGAAGTGAGGAAAGAGAGAGAGAGAGAGAGAGAGAGGGAGAGAGAGAGAGAGAGAGAGAGAGAAAGGGGGAGAGATTAGAAAAGTGAATCAGAGATGTTGGTCATATCGAGAAATGATCATTTCTGCATTTGCACTGGGATGCCGTTGCACGCATAGGCTGCGTTAGATACTCCATGCAGAGCGGCGTTTGTGAAGCAGCAGCACTGCTGTGTGAACTGTGTGGATTGTGTCTGGGTGGCAGCTTTGGCCGTGAAACGAACTGCGACCACCACGACCACGCAGATATAATCACAGCCACGACTTTCAAAGGAACAAATCCACCTTTTATGCTGGCTTATTTTTGGGGGAGGGGGTTAATTGAAATGAATTAAATTTTATTTGAAACTTTAAGATCTCCGAGAGGAAGCCAGAGGCAGCCGCGGCAAGGAAAAACTCCCTGAAAAGACATGTGACGTGAAAACCTGCTCCTCGTTTCGTAAAGTTGTGCGTAAATGTTTTCACACCGAATTAAAGCTCCTCATGAACGCAAAAGTGCTCCAAACATTCCAATAACGCAGCCTAGCCATTGCAGCGCATCAGCTACCATAGACACACTAGTCCTAAAGCCGCAGACACAATAGACATATGGAGTTCGTGTCGCTTTGCGAAATACGCGGGGCCGGAAGAGTGGCGACGCAGACAGTTGTCAATTTTGGTGCAAACAAAACAAAGCCACTAATCCAGCCTACCTACTGACTGTGTACCAGGCTATCCCTACTTATTATCGGATCAGAACGTGTTATACAAAATATCATGCTTACACACGGCTACGATTAGCATTTCCTCCATGTTGGATCTACAGTACTGCTATACAAAGCCCCGCCCCTTCAGGTGACCATGACCAGAGCAGTAGCGCTATCGGTTGAGGACGCGAATTCATATGTCAAAGTTCATCAAACTTGAACTCGGTACGAAGTTTCGTTGCAAATTTTATAAGTACGCGGCGCAAATTCGCACATCGCAGCCAATTCGGAAGTCTAGCATGACCGCGGATTAACTCCTTCTATAGTGCACCTTTTCTTTTGTCCTAAGTGAGCTGCTAGAGTTATTTGGTGAGTATGGATTTCTTCTGGAAGTCATTATTATTATGATATGGCAACGTTTCACAAAAATGTCATTGAGATACATAAAACGATTTAAACTTGACAGCACGAACACAGAGTCATACGATTTGAAGCCGGTCAACTGAGGTTCACGTTAGCGAGTCTCCTTGTTCGTAAAATTGACAAACTCAGGCGCTCTCGTAGGATATGAACGTTTATGTGGAGTAACTGGGTTCTCCTTAAACCACATTTCAAACGATGTACGAATAAACGTGTTCGCATACAGCGTGATAAATGAGAACCCTTGAGAGGAGACTCAAAAGGGAGCATCTTCAGGGAAATGTTTACGATTACAGCAGCAGCTCTTAGAAGGTCTGAATGGATCTGTAAAGATTTTAACTATTTTATCATAACCACAAGTGGGATCTGTTCTTGTTGCTTGGAGTCCGGGTGATTTTGTCTATTTTGCCAGCGCACAGTCAGAGGCAGCGGACAAGCATTCATGGAAATGATTAACACGTCAAAGTGATGGAAATGATTTTTGTCGACGCGAGCGGGTTTTGTCTGATGCCTTTGAACCAACCTTCACTGAATTTGGAAATTGTATGACGACGCAAGCAAACATTTTCACGTCGAGGTCGTTTCTAAGACATTATTTCCTCCTCCACTTCAACTGGTGTCAAGTGTTGTCAGAAGGCTTCTTTCCCACAACTTCCGATTTCAAAATAAGACGTTTTTGTAGCCAGTACAGGACGAATACCTGGTCAAGTTACAAAAAACCAAGTGCCTTGCTTCACACACACGTCTCTGTAATACGGCCAAAGACCACATGTATGTGACGCGGCGTAGAAAAAAACGGTGAAAGCTATACAGAAGAAGAAAGAGCAGTTCTCTCTGAGCACACTACAGGATGAAGGAGTGTGTCTTGGAGGGGTGGAGGTGGGGGTGGGTTGGCCTGGGTGTGCGAGCTGGGGCAGAATTAGGGTGCTTTAGGAAAGCAGAGGATTACAGGCGGCTTCTTCGGCCCCTGCTGGGTCCTATTGTTGGAGTTTAATGATGCGAAGAAGCCTCTGTCCTGATGGGCCCCGCTGAGGGCCTGGAGCCTTTAAGGTATGCAGAAGGACATAGCCAGACAGTAAACACCCTGATCAATGAAACATGGTCTTTAAAAGCATCCTTTGGAAGCTCTTAAATTTTAAAACAGGACATTCTTGGAGTCAAGGACATCTAAAGACAAAGTGAAAGTGAAGCACAAATTTTCCTGGACTGAGTACTGAGCCCTGTTGAACACCTTATTGAATGCAATAATGATTCAAGATTTTTTTTTACATGTTTTTCTGAAATAAAAAGTGGATTTACATGCACACACACACAGTTCTGACCTGGCATCATGACGGGTGTTGGAGCGTTAGCCTCAGAGGAAAGAGACAGACGGCCTCCCTTGCCGATGCGATCGCAGAGCAGCGTGATGTGTTTCTTGAGGCGTGAGGTATCTTTGGGCATGCTCAGCTGGGATGTGCTCAGGCTAATGGCTTGGTCCTTAGGACTTCTTGACAGACACGTTCTCAAGAGATGAGACACAGCTGCGTCCACGCTCTCCTCCCAGCCCTGGGGGAAAAGACAAAGAGGAAGAATGTTAGACACTCGGGCTAAAAAGTATTGAGCAGGACGTGTGTCTTTGATGTAACCAGGGAGGCAGTAAATCACTTATAATTTAATCAACAGACTTTTTCAATCAAAAGTGATAGCTAAAATTGACTTTTAAATGGTAAGGGATAAACTCTGATTACATAGTGCCCCCAGTGGCAAAGTTCACATAATGCATTTAACCCAGGAGACTGTGATAGACAGGACTGAAGGTTAAGCGCTGAGGAATTTTGGCATCGTGTGAGAGAGAGAAAAAATGCATTACATCATCCTTAACTTAAAACAAACTGGAACTAAAGGAACTCTTCAGCAGAAAATCGAACCTTCATAGTGTTCCCTTTATTCCAATTGCAGTGGATTAGTCAAGATCTGCTCTGGGGCTCAGACTAATGTAGCTAATGAATAATAGAGTCGCTGCCTCTGGATGTTAAATCCTTGCTTTAAATCTCTCTCCCAAATTGCATCCAGTGAAAAGCTGGAACATGATGGGGCCAGCTATGTTCTACAACAAGAATCTACGGCCCACCACCTAAAGCTGAGTTGTATTGCAGTTATGAAGGAATAAAAAAAAGACTTAGGTAGCATGCTGTTATGGGAAAATAATCAATGTGCTGTAAGCACCCAAAAGTTGATCATTTTCCAATACACTTCAGGACGTGTTTACTGGAAAATGATGGACTTTTGGGTGGTTACACCATACTGATTATTTATTATTATAATCTACATTATGATACGATCTAAAATATGTACATTATGACATTACGATACATTATGACATCATCTAAAATATGTAACATAATCATATATAAAATATATAGTATAATTTAATTTTTATTATAGACTATTAATAATTATATACCATTTTATTATATTAACCAGTGAAGCTAAGCCCTATACATTATTAATATACTTTACATTGTTTTTTCCTTTAATTTGTCCCCCACCTGTATGTAATATTATTGAATTATTGAGTCAGTACAAAAAGATGTTACATTTCTAAACATTACATTTCCAACCAAAAATTAAAATATTACACAAAAAAATGTCAGTAACGAAAGCAACACATGACATGACAAAGCACTTTTCGGACAAAAAAACATAATGAATGAAGGCTGCTGGATTCTGCATGCAAAAAAGAAGTAAGTGTGACTGTCGAAGTCTCCAGAAGAGCTGTGGCAGATTCTCCAAGACACTCAGCAAAACTTAAAAGCGAATTTCATTATAAAACTGCACACACTCTGAGCACCTGGGAACACCGTTTAAGAAAACGGCACAGCAAATACGGACTTCCTTTAGTTTATTACATTTTACTGCACTTTTATTGTTTAGTGTTTTCGTTTATGTAGAAACATCTTCATTATTTCCGAAGGCGTCTTTGCTTTACAGCGAGTCTTTGCGTGGGTCTAAGACTTCTGCATCGTACTGTATAGTCATTAGCTGGTAAGTTTTACTGAGCGTCTTGGAGAATATGCCACAGCTCTTCTGGAGACTTTGACTGTCACACTTACTTCTTCTGACTCAATAATGCAGAACTCAAAAAAACACCAATAACAAAAGTTGTCCATAAAAACAACAGTGTGCCGAAGACTTTTACACAGTACTGGAGAAGTGACTGAAGAAGCTTTTTTGTGGGTGTGTATTTAAACTCAGTGGCATGCGGTATAACGGCACATGGAATGAAATCTCAGGAGGGGGAAAAAAGTTAATATCAGCTGGAAAAATTCAGGAGAGGCTTGTGGACAGGCTGGACCCACAGCCTTACGCATGGATGAGTGTGTGTGTGTCCCAGACTCCCAGAGATGGCGGATGAACCGTGGTGTTGACAGGCAGGGCAGGGCTGCTCTGTCCCCTGCCGCCATCCAGATAGCCCTTAATGAACCCTAATGACAGGTAATCAGTCCTGTAATGATGATGACAGGGAAGAGCCATTTACAGCCAGGGGGGAGGGAAGAGGGAAAGACAGGGAGAGGGAGAAAGAGAGAGAGAGAGAGAGATTTCTGAACCTTGGAAATGAATTAGAAAAGCTCGAGTGTGTATGTGCGCTGCAAGGAGATTAGGTTCTCAGGTAAGGTGGTCACAGGTGAGTAAAACCCGAGTGCTTTCCTCATGCCCGGCTGCATTGCTGGAATTCCAGCAGTGGTGGCTTACTCGGGATTATTTGCTTACGGAAGATAAGAGGGTCTGAAAAGGAATACGGTGACCGTGGCTCCGGGTGGCCGACGAGGAAAGTGTGTGTGTCGGGACGCGCGTGCTGACCTGACACATATATACGGCGATACGATTTGCCCGAGTTGGGAACATGAAGGTGGAGCAGGAAATGAGAGGGAGCGAGAGAGAAAGCTCATGATACGTGTCATTAGTGAGGGGCTGGCTTGGTTTACTGATTCTATCTGGGTCTGGACCGTGACTCATTCTCTCATTCTCTCCCTCACTCTTACACACACATATGCAGGAAATGAGCAGCTATGGCAACCAATCTTTCTCTTGCATACACACCTTCCCACTGTCACCATCAACATGTTTGGTTCTGATCTGCCACTTTGACTTTTTAGGGCTTGCTTGCTAATCCGTTTCCTCTCCCCTTGTCCTCCAGGCCTAGCCGGTGAAGCGAACAGAAATAGCAAAGGAAAGGATCGCGCTACCTTTTAAAAGAGTGAGTCTGTGTGTTTGTTGTGTGGTTGCGTTATAAAAAGGATTCCCCAGTAATTGGCTGTAATTGGTGGTAATTGTCATGGCCTGCATTAGCTCACACATGTGGCATGTGCACAGGAGAGGTAGATAAATATAGCCGGCCATGGATGTATATATGGAAGTGCTCTAAAAGTAGCAGATGAGGACAGCGTATGGCTTTAGATGTCGGCTTATGTAGCTCTGCTGAAAATTACAGCCCTGGCGCAGACGACGGTTTGTGTATGTGTGTGTGTGTGTGTGTGTGCACGCCACCTGTCACTGCGGTGCACGTTTAGCAGGGAAAGAACTCCCATTCTGGAGGTATTTGTAGTGACGCCTGCAGCTGGGATTAGCCCCGAGCGGCGTGTGTTTACCGAACAGAACTCCGGTTAATTGATAACTGGGACGGAGCGATGCGGCAGATCTCAAAACACGCCACCTGAAGCATCACGGGAGTAATGCTGCCTTCCATTTACCACGGAAATCGGAAGTCAGACTTGGGAATGACGTCAGACATGGGATGACAGCGTCCCATTACAAGAAATCAGAAAAGATGGCCAAGATGGCCGTCTCCAGGAAAGCCTTTTGTGCTTATGTTCTTCGGCAGTCTAACCAAAATATGTCCTGCTTTAGGTGATACGACACTGTTTTTTATTTTAACTTTTAAACAGGCGTTTCCACGTCTAACTAGCTTTTTTTTCAGGTTGTCAGTGTGGGAAGTGGGGCTTGCCCTAGCCAGGTTAGCTAGTGTTATCCATTGCTAGCAATGTCTTGTGGCAGCAAGATGGCCACACATAGTCATGTGTATGACTGACTTATTCATTCATTCATTCATTCATCCATTATCTTCCGCTTTATCCCGCTAGTCGGGGTCACGGGGGGGCTGGAGCCAAT
>JAOVVH010000029.1:15868180-15882058 GCA_028566435.1 Scorpiodoras heckelii | reverse complement strand
AATGAAGATGTTTCTACATAAAAGAAAACACTATAAAGTGCAGTAAACAGTAATAAACTAAAGGAAGTCAAAATTTGCTGTGCCGTTTTCTTAAACATGGAACGTCGATCCATCACAGTATTCCATCTGCTCGTTGAATTTTTTTCATTTTTCATTTATTAATTTGTTCATATTATTCATTTTCACTAACCAGTTTATCCTGGTCAGGATTGTAGTGGATATGGAGCCTATCCCAGGAACACCAGGCATGCTGTAGGAATATGGGCCTCCAGTCCATCGCAGAATCCCTTATTTTTTAAATGCTATTTTTCATAATGTAAAATTTGCTTTGACTGAAAAGTATCTCAAGAGAATCTCTGCAGAATCTCTGTCATTGGACAGTCCCAATTAGCCATTGTTCCATCACGGCCTAGAATTCCAGGTGACTGTGAGAACATGTTGAGTTTTGTCTTGAAACAATTTCTATCTTAAAACAAAGCCTATCTCTCCACAGAGAAGATAAAAAGCACAAGCTTCTAAGCCACATTTTGCCGCTGTATCTGGAGGAGACGGAGGCTGGTGGGGGGACACGTATAGTATGGCGGAAAGACTTTATTTTGATTCAAAGACTTGGACTGTTTATCAGGTTATTTCAGGGGAGTTGATGCTACAAATGGGCAACACATCAGATTAGCCCAGTGGCGGTTTACTGTTCAGTCTCATCCACAAACACATACAGTAGGAATCTCAGTTGCCAGGCAAGTCTCCAGGCAAGAACTATTACTGTGCGGCAAAAATGCTTAATGTTTGCGTGTGTGATTGTGGCAGTGAAGCATGAAAAGTCATTCGGCTCAACTGCTGCTCCCACTACCCAAGGAGACCCACAACAGAACCACAAGGAACTTCAAGGACAAGCAGATACCATCTAAGTTAGAAATTCTAGGTGGTCTGACTGAGTGCATGGCAAAATGAAAAAAAAGCAAAACAAGTGCTTATCACTGAAGTATACAAATTAAATGTGAATAGTAAGAAGCAATGTGGTGATGGATTTGAAAAAAAAAAACATTTCTGTGAGAGAGTTTTAAGGTTGAGTGTGCGCCATTTTAATTACAATATGGGTAATCCTATTAGCATGGTTCTACAGGCTCTGAGTCCCGTACAAAAGAGCAGCAGGCAGAAGATATGCTCCATTTCTTAATATGATCCTGATTCTATGGCAACATGGCCACAAATGAGCTGGTTTAGCAGGGTGCTCCCATTGGAGAGTCAGCCATTGTAGCACCCAGATCCATCTTACTAAGAGAAGATATTATATTACTCATATCATGCAGGCATTAATAGCTGGAGAAAAAAACCCCCGGCAAGAATAGATGCGAAACTGAATGCAGCTTTTGCTGCTGCTTCTCACGTACACACGCGGCAGTGTTTTGTGATGTCATCTGTATACTTTTTGGTAAACTTTTCCAAGAGATTCCTACAGAAGATCTGCCAGCATGCCTGGGCCTCAACCCCCCACTGAATCTGCCTCCCTTTGGGCAAACACCTGGACAGCTCTCACAAGGATATCGCTGTGTCTGTGTGTTTGCAGGATCTAAACAGTGGCACAGATAAGAGATGGTCTAGCATTGTAAACACAGACAGATTCATATACAATGAATCTTGGCTTCATGTAATGGGCTCAGGGGTGGTACTTCTTTACTTTCTTTTATTCTAATGTGACAAGTGACACAACAAAGTTTCAAGCATGCGGTCAGGACAGCTGCTTTGCTCCTGCTTGGCACTGACTGTCATTTATCTCCATCATAGTCCCTTAGATGTACGTGTCAACCACAGCTGCCTAGGAACTTTTGAGGAGTATCACATGTATCTCTTTTGATGAGCTTTGAGCGGTTGGAGGAGTGCAGGACAGGCTCCCTCAGGCCTTTCATGTGCCATAGAAACAGAGCTACTATCTGACAGACCCCCTTTTCAAACTGGGCGTCACGCAAGCAAACACAAATTTCTGACCATCAAACATTAATGGCAGGTCTCGGGGAGACAGGGGGATCAGTGTTGGCCCTTGTTTGGGTGCTTTTAGCAACCGTTTAGACCTGTTTAATGCCCCATTTGGGCCCAAATAAATCAAGCTTGTCAGGAGAGAGGCCTCTATTATGAGCCTTTGCCGAGGCCTGTCACTCACAGAGCAGCCTCTTACACCTTTTAGCTGCTAATTACAGGGAGGCAAACGGAACCTAACAGGCTTGTGCGGTAGCATGGCAAGGTCTTTCTAAAGCTCCAGTATAAGGCAAAATATTTGTGGGAATGGAGACTTCTGGGGATTCCCCCTTTCCTGAAAGTCTCACCGTTGCTTCTGGGACTTTTCTTGTTTGTGCTCCATCTTCTGACCCCATCTTACAACGAGTGCCAAGCCCTTTTCCTAGTGATTTGACAGCAAAGCTAAGGCAACACTCCCTGGGCCATTAGCCTGGATAGTAACCCTTATGTTTGCATGTGTGTGTCTATGAATCAGACTCAGAGCAGCCAGAACGACCTTATAAAAAGCAGACCTGATCAGGACGGCAAAGGACCATCGCCCACATCCTTTCATGAATAAAATATAAGGTTAGAGATAGACAGCAATGAGCAGGTGAAATCTTAACCATCCACAAACATGTGGAACATCGTTGTGGCTGCACAGCACAAGCCACAGCTTGCTAATGTATGGTGATGGAGTCTCATTAAAAATGCATGAGTGACATGAACTTCAGGGTAGGTTCAAAGCCGAGAGAAAAGACAGCTCATGACAGAGGCTACTTGTACATGTGTGTTCTGCAGTTATGGACCTGAGCAATTTGTAGAGGCCTCTGCTGCCTGCAAAGTGAATTTCAATAGTAGCCACAACAAACACATCCCTACGCCTTTATCTTTTCTCCAGCTGACTCCTCTGCACTCTGCAGAAGGGTCTGACAAGTTAATGTTAAAGGTAATGGGGTAAAGTTGAGCACCTCATTTATAGGTTTGGGAAATCTAGACTGCATTGCCTGAATTACTGCAAACCAGTTTTCTTTATAATCTTGCTGATCTTTAAACTATTACTGCACTGAAACTTGTTTAACATGCAATATCAAGTTTGATGTTACAGCACGCTTACTGTGTGGATTTTGCTCAATCAAGCAAATTCCTGGAAGACTCAAAGGACCACACATCATGTGAAGTTGTTTTTTTTTTTTTTTTCGCTCTACTCCGATCTTCATGCTCAGTTCAGTTTCAGCCCTAATCTAACCCACTCGGTTCAGCCTAATCAAGCCTTCAGTAGCATCTGAAAATAAAAGCCAGATGTCTTTTAACGAACATTTTCAGCATGGCAACGTTCCAGTGGGGTCCCTGCTTTAAGCCGTCTTTTATCCGGCAATGATTTATCATTGATCCAGACTTCCCCAAACAATGTCAAAGAGGGAACACGCTGCATTCTCACTTTATACTGAAATTACAAAAGAAGGAAATAATCTTTTCTGTAGTAACAAATTACACAGGGACCTGTTGTGGATGCTCCACTTAAACATGAATAGCAATAGTGTAATTGTTGATATGTTGAATTTTGGAGTCGCCAGTAACAGCGCCTTGTAACAGTCAGAGGAAACGCTGTAACTTTTTTTGATAAAAATCGCAAGATGTTTTTTTTATTGTAAAAAAGCAGGCTTTGTGAAGGAACAACAGTTTAAAATATTCTTCCGGAAAAGTCAGACTTTCTTAAAATGCAATAAAAACTGAAATCTGTAATTTGTTAATTCACTTGTAGCTTTATTTAAGAGACAAAAGGCCAAAGAAAAGATTTTCAGTGTTTTCAATGATGAACTTAATTCTATTTGTTATATATAAACAAATTTAGAAATTGATGCCTGCTATGCACTCAAAAAAAAAAAAGTTGTGACAGAGGTGTGTTTACCACCCGGGAATTCCACGTGTATTTCAGTAGGACAATTCCAGGCCTCATTCTGCACGAGGTACAACAGCGTGACTTGACAGGCTTGCCTGCAGTCCAGATCTGTGTCCTATTGAAAATGTCTGGAGCATCATGAAGAGGAGATTCAGACAACAATGCAAAAATTTCACCTGCATAACTGCAACAATTAGTATCTTCAATTCCCAAACCATTAAAAAGTATCATTTATACTTATGTGACCCAGCAGTAAACATGCCTCGGTCAGAAATTTCTGAGTGTGTTGAAGGCGTCAATTTCTAAATTTGTTTATATATAACAAATAGAATTAAGTTTGTCATTGCAAACACTGCAGATCTTTTCTTTGTCCTTTGGTCTGTTAAAGAAAGTTTTCAGTGAATTACGGCATTTTTTATTGCACTTTTAGTAAGTGTCCCAACTTTTCTGGAAATGCGGTTTGTAGATCTACAAATGGATACCAAGTATTACGTCATGAGTATAAATAAGAGATGGAGGAAATGTGATGAAGACAAAACTTAAATTTAATCTAAACAAAAAAAACACATCAGAGAAATTTCCCAAAATTATTGCAGTCTGAACACTTCAAGATCTTCAGTCTATTTCTGTATGTACGTGTGTGTGTGTGTCTGCAAATGAAAAGAGTTGAATTACTCATATAGAGTGCACATCACTCTCCCGACCCATCAATACATCCCTGTTCTGACGGTGTGTGTGTATACATTACATTACACTGTGTATAGGGTGTCACCATTTCCCGAATGCCATCCACAAGACAAGCACTGGGAAAAGAGACAGGAAGAGGTCTGATGGAGCAAGAGGCATACACACACACACACACAATATGTCTGTCTACTGTATGGATTGAAGCTTATGGACTGAAAATAAAAGCTATCTGAGAAGGCTTCCGTCTTCATCACAGGAAATGTTCGACTGGACCTTGTGCATTTCTATCACTTGCATATCAACAAAGTAAGAACACTTTTGATAAGCTGGCTAATGAGTGATAAGTTGCTTATGCACTGAAGTACCAGGAAAACTGCAAAATGCATAGCAACGCCACATATGCACGTCATTAGTTGCATCTGCCAGTGCGTATGTAAAGCGATAGACATCTATGGAAGGTTCTAGAGCTGTTTCTGATGCGAGATTGTCACGTTATCACAGTTTTGCAATTTTCAACACCGTTTACTGTTGGAGCTTGTGATTTCATTAACAGAATTATACCAGTTTTTCTGGTACTTCAGTGTATATAGACAACATTAAGCCAAAATGACAATTATCGAATTATCCCAAGGAAATGTCAACATTTCCTTCGGGTGGGTTTACGGATTCCAAAAAAAAAAATCTCGGTTTGACTTAAATTATACTTCAATTACGCGTAACATTGACTGCTAACCAAATTTCCAAGGCCAATACTTTTTATTATAATGAGAACTGTCAATATTGTGTAACACCTCCTAAACTCAGACACTCAAAACTGTCAAAACGTTTTTTTTCCCCAAAACTGTGAATAGCCCAAGAGTTGGCTGTTTATATGAAATCTATTTGGTTAAAAAAAAAAAAAAGGTGCTGAAGACATGACAACGTTGCAAGTTGCAAGCCTTCAGTGTGGAAAATCCTTCAGTTCTGTCATTACATCCTTACAAAGAAGTCACTATAAAGCGTTCAGCGCTGAACCTTGACTAGAAGCTTTTGTTCGGATGATGACTGAAACACGTTAGTGTACCTTGTAGTCTGTAACCTTGTGCTGAAATCTACAGCGACACGCTTTTAACGGCACACATCCGCACGACGGATCGCAATCTTCCTAACGCAAATAGCTGCCCGTTGAGAGAGAGAGCAGCCCTGCGTCACTGGGGTAAACAGTGCTTTCAGAGGACCATCACTTTGTAATCGTACAGACACACGCAGACTGACAAAGTGCTAATCGGGTTTATGACGGCGCGACGAATACAAACAAGGAGTACAAACACAAGCTTGTAGAAAGTAGAGCTACCATATGTGCCTACTGAATGTTAGTCAAGAGTGAAAGGTTGAGCTATTAGCTGTGAGGGTAATGTAACATCAAGAGACCCATTAGAGAGACGTCATAAATCTGTGCTCGTTTAGTGCAAGACTGTGTGTGTGTGTGTGTGTCTCGTGTTTTTATACCTTTGTAGGGGCCAAACTGTTCCCACAAGGATAGAAATATTGATATATTTAACCTTGTGGGGTCGTTTTGTTGGTCCCCATAAGGAAAGTGTTTTTTATGTTGTAGATTTTAACAATTTTTTTTTAAAAAGAGCCAAAAAGTTGCCTTTTCATTACTTAGGTTAAGGTTAGGGATAGAGTTTGGGTTAGACAAAGTAATAATTTGCTGCATTAATAATTGTCAGTGGAAGGTCCTCACAAGTATAGCAAGACAAAACTGTGTGTGTGTGTTTGTGTGTGTGTGTGTGTGTGTGTGTGAGAGAGAGAGAGAGAGAGAGAGAGAGACCATGTTTTTATATCTTTATGGGGACACAAGAATAGTGGGGACATTTTGCTGGTCCCCATAAAGAAAGTGGTTTTTTTTTTGTTGTTGAAGTTTTTAATTAATTAATTGATGTATTTGGAAACTCATCTCGACATGTATATACTACTGGACACAATTAATCGAGTAATATCCTTGGCTTCAATTTCATTCTCTGTTCATCTTTACCTTCAGAAGATAAAAAAACAGACACTGGGACTATTTTAACTAAAGAATTTTGCGAGAAACATTGCATCATTGGTGTTTCTTTTTGAGGATCATCAAATATAACACCTCATACGACAAGATGCGCTGGCTGGCGTCACGTGTCTCGGAGGAAGAAAGTGACAGCCTTCGCCCTCCCTGATTGGTAGCTGTTGTGTGATGTATGGGAGAAATCCTGATGGTTGCAAACTGGATGCAAACAAATTAATTAAAAAAATTCTGCGAAAAAGGGGGGAAAAACTTTTTTTTTACTTTTATTTATATTTTATTTTAATTATTTAATCTCAGATTTTCATTGTTTTCTCTCTCTCTATATATACATACATATATATATACACACACACACACACACACTATTTATATTTAACTTTAATTATTTAATCTAAAATTTTCATTGTTTTCTCAAAAAAGAAAAAAATATATATTTTTTTTTCTTTTTTTGAGAAAACAATGAAAATTTGAGATTAAATAATTAAAATTAAATATAGATAAAGTGTATATTTTATATATACATATATACACACATATACACTTTATCTATAATTAATTTTAATTATTTAATCTCAAACATTCATTTTTTTCTCAAAAAATATATACTCTATTTATATTTACTTTTAAATGTTTTATCTCAAATTTTCATTGTTTTCTCAAAAAAAGAAAAAGATATCAATATATAATAGTATCATATATTCACTCAAACTCACTACTAATGATGTACATTTCAAAAATAACTGTGAATATCACTATTTCAATTTTATGACGCTATAAACAGTTTCTAGCTGTTGTTAGCTGTCCATTTTGTCTCATTACATTGCATTCGCTTATCTCGTTATCCAGTATGATTGGTAACGATGTAAGCATACTCATTAATACTCACCATCAAATTTTAATTCAAAATATAAACCTTTTAAAGGCTAGGAAGTCACTGTATTTTGTATTTTTCTTTTTCTTCCTTTCTTTTTTTTATTTAAAGTTTCTTGTTAAAAAAAAAAACTAAATGATTGCGTGAAATGTTTTGCTTTTGGTTACTGAGGTTAAGGTTGCATTCAGGCATGGGCATACCCGTGCGTGTGTATGTGTGTGTGTGTGCTGACCTGGCGGTAAGTGCCCTCCATGAGTGTGTCGAGGTTCTGTAACGGCGCTGGAGTCTTGTCTTTAAAGCGTGTGAGCAGTCGCCGTTGGATGGCTCGGAACTGGACGGCGCGCTCTGAAAGCAGGTCCTGATACTTCTGTGCGTTCGCTCGGAGCTGCAACGTACACAAACACAACAACAGTGCATACCGTACGTCTCGGTGTGTGTGGGAATAATTTCTCCGACTATTAAGAACGTCTGCTGCTAGCTGTGTTTATCATCAGTCTGAGCAAATTCGTTCTGACTGAACTGTTTACATGTACCCCAAACTCTGAGCTGTTTAAAAAATCTCTGTTTAGGTAGAAGCATGTGTAAACTCGGCTACAAGTATGCACAAGCAACATTTAATGTCATCTTTATTACTGCCGACAAAATGGATGTCCCAAAATGTTAGTTACATGCCTGTCCGCCCTCACGTTATAAATGTGTAACATGAACTTTGTTTCTTCAGGTTGCTTGTACCCGAAACATCAGTCTGTCAATTCGGTTTGGATTCGAATGTCTTATTATGATCACTGCAGCAGCGCTGGTGGTCCTTTAGGTCTTTGTCAAAGTTTCTTATATTTAGACTTCACCAATCCAAATGAAACTTGGTACCGTTGTAGTCCCACGTGTCTGATACGGAATATAAGGTTTCTGTCTCTAGCTCTGTGTTGCCCTTCATGCTAGCGCCCCCTGAACAAGGCTAGACTCAAAGCACATTTTGGGCAATAGCTCAAAAAACATTTTGCCCGAAAATCTACATTTTATTATGACAAGTTGGCCTCTAGGAGACGTTTTAAATTAACCTACCGTTCATTTGTGCAGTAGCGCTACCTAGTGCATAATGTATTGTGATATAATGGTTCAAACGTCAAGAAATATTACACCCTACATCATTGCACATCATATTCTTTACATGCACACCAAAATTTGTGAAATTTCGTCCATGGGGGCCCTGGGATGAACAAATTTCAATATCCCAAGAACCGTTTGAGCAGCAAGTTTGAAATTTCACACCCTGCACCACTATCATATTCTTCAGACGGCCACCAAATTTCGTGAAATTTCGTCCATAGGGGTTGCGATTTTGAAATGTGGAATTCGTACTTCATTTCATTCTTGCTCTTTTTCTCACTTTATGCGACAGTCATATTCCACACTGTTATGTGGTACATCTAGTTCAATTCTGATTTATGTGTGCACGGTATACACTGAAGTACCACAGGATCTTGGAGGGAACGTTGCTCAATCCTCACACTGATGTATGTTGAGGCCCCAGAATAGAATTCTGCCTATCACGTGAAACGATTCTCGCCAGCCGACGCCGGTCACGTTCACCCAGAGTCTTTTTACGGACACGCTGCTGTCGTAAGTTTGAGGTTTTGCCAGAATCCTTGTAGTCACGGTTACACCCTTGAAATGCTCGTACGTGAAAATCCAAGCTTTGCTTCTACCTCCGAAATGTTATGACCCATCTCACGAGCTCTAACTACTAAACCGTGTTGAAAATCACAAAATCGTGATAATTTACCATTCTCATGGCGGAAACAGCTCCAGAAGCTTCCGTGCATGTCTACTCCTTTATATACACACGGGCAGATGCAACCAGTGACGTGCATAGGTGGTGTTTCTGTGCATTTTGCAGTTTTTCTGGTACTTCAGTGTATATACCTATAGTTGCTCTATTAATGTGCTGGTTTTAATACGTTAGTATTTCTATAGAAACTTGTAAGAAACATGCATAGCAGACGCTCCACATGATTGATGACGGTTTTTAGGCAATTGTGTCACTTGGGCTCACCCAGACAATGCACTTTAAATTTCCTCTTGGTGAATTTCTTCTTGTGTGCTCAGCTCAGCACTGTCAGAGTTCATGACATTGACTTGTTTTGAAGATTTGCTAACAGGTTATCAGTAAGGGTCTTGTTTCAGTTTATTTGTCTTTAATTAAAACTACTGGTGTCATATTTCCTTGTATGAAAGATATTTCCGCCGATATTGTCATTCGGGACTTGCATACGAACGTGACTTGAGCATATCTCACCTCAAAGTGGTGATCCACGATCTCAAAGTATTCAGATAGAGGGATCGGGCCGGAAAAGCTGTTCCGGAAATCTGTGACTCCGAGCTTGGCAAAGTGCCGCTCGAAACGTTGCACCAATTCCTTGGCAACCAGCCAGATATCCTCAAAGCTTTCGCTCTGGATCCTGTAACGCTCTGCAAGAGGGCCGCGCACACACACACACACACACACACACACACACACACACACACACACAAAGCTGTGCTATCATCCTTTGCTTGGCTCTTCACAACACCTGTAATTAACCCCTGCCAATGTAAAGCAGATCACAGGACTCCTTCTCCTGATGGATGTGTGTGAATGTATGTATGTGTGTGTGTGTGTGTGCGTGAGTGCGTCACTCACGGGATGTTTTGGAGGCCAGGACGGTGACCCGTGAGCCAGCGATAAACTGGAAGGCTAGTGCGTTACCCTCCTTATCCTCTGCCTTTCCTGAAAATTCTTCATTAAAAAAAGTAGGAATGAGAAAAGTGTGTAATTAATGAAAAGCAATAAACAAAACAAACTTTTTTTTTCCATTTGTTGCTACACCTCTGTCTTTTATACGCACACTCGCATCAGACTGTCCTACTGTGTGGCAGGAGGGATGTCAGACAGAGATAGATACTCTTATCTCCCTACAGGACGCCAGTCAAGGTGAAGTGAGCACAATGGCGGTGCCCCTTATCTGCCCTCCTGCTTTCGGCCCGTGCTTTTATCTTGGAGTCCGCGCGGCCCCCTGTCTGACGCGCCAGCGTTGTCCCCTCCACTACCCGCTCACCACAACCAGATAACCCATCGTACACAGCTGATAATCAGGGCAGGACTACAGCAATGCTCCCGTCACCAAGGAAATGTGAGAGATCTCCTGATTTAGAAACTATAGCTAGCGAGACTATACAGAGCTCATATAAAATTATGTAAAATTTTTACGTAAGCTTGACTGTGCTTACATTTGAACTTCTAATCAGTACCCCACTGTCCTCGCTACAGAATGGATTATTTCCAAGCATATTTCAATTATTATTATTTTTTATTATTAAACTGCCACCAAGTTTCTCTTTAACACAAAAACCTGTTTTGACTCAGACTTCCCACTAGTCAGGAATGTTCTTAAGCAATCCCTGACATCCATTAACCAAGGAATAAAGCTAATAATAAGGAATAAACCTAATATTAGCTTTAAATCTACTTGCTATATACAGTATATGTACATATAAAATCAACGTTAACCTGAACACTGTTTTTTTTACACTGTGACTTATTTCTCGGCATCGGCTAAGCTTAGAGACAAAGCGATGATAATTCAATCTTGAAACGTGTTGAGGGATTATGTCTGAAAATATCTGGTGCATTCACATAACAGACTACTACTTTCATGGTGGACAAGAGCTAGGCTGTGAAAGGCATAATGGTTACGTCTGCTAGAGTTTCTTTACACACGAGATACAGATTTCACATTTTCTCAGTATTGGTGCAAACTTTAAAAAAAAAACAGCGAAATACAGGAAAAAGCCAATTTTCACTATATAGCAGCTTTAAAATAGGGTCTAATTATGCTGTAACTGAAGGACATACTGAACAAGTATTATACATATAGCGATTTTTTCCATCACTTCTGGAAAAAACCTGTCTATTCAGCACTAAATATGTGTATTTAATAAAATTCCAGCTTAATACAAGGATTTCTCTGAAAGGAAACTGGTCTGTCTTAATGTTACATAATGTGTTCAGAAGTTCTTGGTAGTGGAGCTCTTGGTCTGGGTTTTTGGGCCCTATTTATGAAAGACATTCCAACGTGTCCCTGATTAAAGCCTACCGATATAAAACATTTCTAAACAATTTGCAGAAGTTCAATAAATACTGTACTTTGGCTTGTATACTTGGTGACTAAACACTCCACCAAATGGTGGTATTAAACTCTCTGTGTGTCAGCGTGGAGTTTCCGTGGGGGACGCAGCCCAGAGGGCTGTTTAGATTTCACTTGGCTGTGACCGCGTGGAAGTCGGATCCAAAGCCGTTTCCTTCCATAGCGCAGCTCCTCGGAAAGCGGCGATGGACATCGCTCAGTTAAGGCTGCTGTACTAAACTGAAACCAGCCAATTTCACAATCTTGTACAGCATTCCTACATACTTGAAACATGCTTCTCATCGACATTTTGGAGAAGGGGATTGGGGGAATCCCTGCTGCCCTCTTAGAGGTTATTTTAACACTTTATTAGCCGATACAGGGGACAGAATTTGACCAAAACATAGGATAGTATAGTACATGCTGTCAAACCAGACTCTTAGGTAGATGACGTTGGGATACAAAGCAGGCTGTAAATGATACAGGTAAGATAGTAATGTTGTGGGGCAGCACGGTGGCTCGATGGGTAGAACTGTTGCCTCACAGCAAGAAGGTCTTGGGTTCGATCCCCAGGTGGAGTCTTTGGGGTCCTTTCTAGAACCTCTGTAGAGTCTGCATGTCCTCCACGTGTCTGCGTGGGTTTACTCCAGGTACTCTGGTTTCCTCCCACAGTCCAAAGACATGCAAGTCAGGTGAACTGGACATACCAAATCCTACAGTCCTACGACTAAAAAAACTAGCGCATCAACGTAACCCTGTGCTTGTCATGTATGGCCACTGATGCTGAAATGATATTAAAAACCAATAAACAACAACAACAACAATATAGTAAAGCTGTGACTGTTGTCATGGTGTACCTGGGAAAGCTTCACTGAGGTTGACTGGAGGCTTGTTGGTTTCCACAGTGATCTTGTACTTGGCGCTCTTGGAGGCAGTGGTGGGGCAGCAAACCAGGCAGAGTGGCAGCATGAACTTGCACTGGGCCACTCGTGGAACTCCTGGTAGGACAGATGTATGCCTTTTTACAAACAGGCCAAGCACAAAGGCAAACAAAAAGAAAGAATAAGCCACAAAGATCTGAGTTTGTAATCTGCTGGATCAACGTGTCCTTCTAGAGACTTTCCTTCCAGCACAAAAGAGACTTCCTTGCTTTGCTCTGAGCTGACAATTCTTAATTCTCTACCTAATTCTCTATTATTATTAGAATTGATCAATGTTGCCACATAATTATACTCCTGATTCTCAGCTTAGATAGACTCAGGCTCTGAGAAACTCCCGGCGAGTACCTGGTATTCCACAGATACCATCAGTTCCCGCTCCCCACTGCTACCCTAATCCCATCCTGTAACGTCTTGCCAGGTAACCAGAGCTGAAGCCTCAACACAGCTCGGCTCATGTCACTTTCACCAAGATAATGGGGTAAGAACAAAGCCTGGAGATGTGTGGGTACACCCACTTTGGACTGGCTTAAAAAAAAAACAAAAAAAAAAACAGTGGAGAAGTGTGAAACCAACATAAAGCCATCACTGGGCTTTCAGGGTTGAAGGTAACTGGAGAAAATGATATAGACTTTATACTTTTGGTTTGTTTCGCAGATACATGAAGTTGCTTGAAACTGCTGGGGCTGTTTCGTACCCTCTGTCTTGTTCCCAGATGGCCATGGATGCCCTGATCTATCCTTTAAAGTGTCGCCATGTCTGAAGGGACCTCTAGCACCACTTACAGGCCTGCGCTGACACTGCACCTTCTTCCAAATGTCATCGAAGTATTTTTCTGTGTTACTGGGAGCAGACAAACTCTCATTCAATAGACAAGAGGTCACCAAAAGGCCAGATTCTCATCGTGAATAAGCTTCAGATATAATCATTTGAATCGGACTATATAGAAGGGCTCAGAGCAAATACAAATACATGGAATGAATTAAGACATCAGCCGAACTGATCAAGTGATGGTTCAGGGGTAAAAGACAGCTTACACGGTTCAGCAGGAGTAGAAAATCAGTGGTAATCTATGAACTGTGGCTTGTACAAAAAAAACCAAAAAATGATGCAGATGATAATTTTGTGTGCTTTGAGAAAGGCAAGCACTACATTAAAAGTCGGTTGTGTATTTCTGAAAGAATTCTTTTTGTTTCAACAATGAGATGTACAGGGGTTAGACAATGAAACTGAAACACCTGGTTTTAGACCACAATAATTTATTAGTATGGTGTAGGGCC
>JAOVVH010000029.1:15804948-15815747 GCA_028566435.1 Scorpiodoras heckelii | reverse complement strand
ATATCGCGATAGTACAGAATATCGCGATAGTACAGAATATCGGCGGAGAGAAGAGTAACGGCTGGGAGCTTCACTCACATCTGATGGTGTGGAAGGAGGACTTGGCTCTCTTCTCGAAGCTCTCTCCCAGCTTTAAAACATGTTCCTCTTTATCCAGCGCCGCATTACAGCTCCCGTTCATGTCTATAAACCTCTGATCACCTCCTCACACCTACATTTATTCACCTGCGGGCTGCAGAAAGCGCGGATTATCTCCGTAACCGAGCAGCAAAATCATCTCACACACAACTTTGTTGACATCGGAAGATTTCCGGTTAGGTCACCAAAATAAAAGTCGCTCTTCTAAAGACGGAACCAGACAAAACGCACATCCACCAGATAACTAACAAATAAATAAAAAAAAATATTAAATAGGTTTTGCATATATAAACATTTTTAATGTAAGTATAAATAAATAAGCTGTTTATCACTTTTAACGTGTTTAAATAAATACATGAAAAAGAATTCCATATAGTAAAAAATACAACATTAAAAAAAACATTAGTCTGCGATTTGTTTTCTTAAAATATAAATTATAAAAATATTTATTACAAAATTATAGATTTAATACAATTTTAAAACATATAATAAATCACACGTTGAGCAAAATGTTTTTACGTGTTTTGTTTAGTGTATGTGCTCAAAAGACTCAATAAAACCATTTTTAAATGTACATTAACTCGATTATTTTAATACCTTAAATAAATAATAAATAAATAAATAAATAAATAAATAGATAGATAGCTGACGCGCATGGCGTGACGCTCACCCCATTACCGTAAAGGTATAAAAACACGTGCGTGTCAAAATCATTACACACCCTTCAATCACGAATATATCTTTTACTTAAACATACATACTGTACATAAAAAATATGACGCACTATTTGAATAAGTCTGATCAAGATTTGATAAATTTCAGTGTTGTTTTACAAAAACACGCGATGTAAAATGTACACCGGGTCGAACTCTGGTGTTGTGTATATTACGGTAAACAGAACGGACGCTTACGCTATTCTGCGTCGATAAGCCTTTGAACCAATCGCGTGTCGGGGGTAGGTAGAGGGGGCGTGGTTACAGTGAGAACCCGGAAGTGTGCGTGTGTAAATACGGTAATGGAGGATTTCTGAATGTATTGAAAGAGCAGTTAGAAGTCATATATAAGTTGAATAAATAATGACAGCTTCAGAACCAAGACTTATTTTGCTCTTCAGCGGGAAACGGAAGTCTGGGAAGGATTACGTGACAGATTTATTACAAAAAAGGTGATTTTTTTTTAGTATTGATATCGTAAAGCTAAATCGCTCAACGTACCACCTTCAGCTCGGACTATGTTTAAAGGGGCAATGCGTAACTTTTTTAATTTCCTAACAGTACATATAACCTGAACAAATATGTACAAGGTGATGAATAATAACTGTGTAACCTATTTCCTGAGCATAAAGATCATTGCACGGCTGAGAAAACCCGGTTAGAAAATTGCCTTCCGGTCCGGAACGCTGCAAATTTCCGGGTCATCAATGACGTCAGTTAATTAGTTCGTTTTTTCCTTTTGTTTATAATGTATATACATGTGTGCAGGTTGAGTCCAACGCTGTGCTGCGTCCTCCGGCTTTCTGCTCCACTTAAAGAGCAATACGCACGGGTAAGTTATAAATCAGCTCATACTGCTCAATAAATATCAGATCGCTTTAAAACCTGCACATGATTAGGACCATGGGCTGGACTATAAGGAGCTGTTGGGAGCAGGGCTGTATAAAGAGAAGCACCGGGCAGAGATGATCAGCTGGGGGGAGAGCAGGAGGCAACAGGACCCAGGCTTCTTCTGCCGCATGGCGGCGCGTGGAGCTGCTCAGCCTGTCTGGGTGAGTACTACGGTTAGGATGATTTTAACCCTGATCACCAAGATGATACTCAAACCAAGACTCCTAACACCTCTGCCGACACATCCAGTAATGAAACACCAGCTGTAAGAACACAGGAGCTGCTCAGACTGGTAGACCAAACTCTACAAACTCTGGCAGAAAGGAATACGCTTCTACATCGTAGGCAGTTTTATTATATTTTTAAGAAATCATCGTAATCTCAAACATATATCGGGTTATTAATAAGGAAGTGGTGAAGATGGTCTAAGAGTTTGATCAGCTCTACCTGTGTTTTGGTCAGATTTTTCAGCTTGGACTCTGTTTAAAGGTGCAATAGGCAATTTATTTTAGAAATATATTTGAAATATATGTACAACATGCTGAAAAACAGAGCTTAAGCCATAGATTAAGAACACGTTTTTTACATCTAATATGAGAAAATGTTCCTGTTTGGAAAATTGCCCTACAGTCTGGAGTGCTTGTTTATGCTATGGGTTTCGTGTCGGTCGTTTTATTGTCAGACACTCCCCTTAAGTCCCCGTTACTCCACCCACATCGAAGTCTGAAGTCGCTAAGCGCCCAGCGCAGCCAGATCATTCTGCTGTGAGAGGAAAAAATAAGAACGTAAGAGCTTACTACAAAGAAAAGGGACAGCGACAGCACTCATGAACATCCTCAGAAATCATTACGAGTAGAATTTCATGTGTTTACAATGTTACTGTAACTTAGCTTTCAAGCAGTCGAATGTTTGAGCGTGCTTCAAAGTGATGCCATGACGGTCCTTGCTAATGCTAACTCGAAAGTAAGAGCACAGTAGGTATGGCAGCCAAGAGTTTGATTTATAGATGGGAAGTTTAAAAAATATTCAATAAAAATATATTCATTCAGTCATTCATTCATTATCTTCTTTAGCCCGCTAGTCGGGGTCACGGGGGGACAGAAGCCTTTTCATACAAATTCTGCATCATGGTAGGGAAAATTAAATTGGGGTTAAAGAGAAACCCTAGATTTGGACAAGGATTAGCTAGATAGAGATAGATGTAAAAAAGCATCATACTTGGCAATAAACATAGTATGAATAATAACATAACTTTTTAATTTAGAAGTACAGAATACAGACACTTGAACTTCACATCACACTGGATTGTACGGGCTTTGTTTGTTGAATTAAGCAGCACTTGGTAGTAATTTCTTGTCTAGGCCCTTCCTTCTCTGTAAACAAGGATTACAGTTTGACCTTAACCTGATGCACTGTAAGAAGCTATACTCCTCTACCATGATTGGATCAACTGCTTACTGCTCACCAGCCCTGGCCTGGCTGTCTCTCTGTCTTTCTGCTTTTCTCCCTCTCCAGATTGTGAGTGACTGCAGGCGCATGTCTGATTTGCAGTGGTTCTGGAGTGAATATCCACGGCCGTGTGTGACTGTCCGAGTGGAGGCCTCTGAGCAAACCAGGGCTCAGAGGGGATGGAGGTTCACTGCAGGTAGGAGACTGAACCAGTGCCGACTATACAAACTGTGCAGGCGTCCCTTAAATATGTAGTTACGAGGAGGGAAATGTTGAACCTTTTGGAATGATCAGGATTTCTGCAAGAATTACTCATAAAACGAGTCCTGATCTTCATCTAAGTCAAAGGCTGATCGCAGAAGACCACCTGATGTTCCAAAGCACGTCGAATGAGAGGTCTCTGCAAAAATCTGTGGCAGAAATGCACAAGGCTTGGATTGGAAGGCAAAACAGCACTGCATACCAATAACCAGCTATGAAGCATGGTGGAAGGTGCATCATACAAATAATCAGCTCTGAAGCATGGTGAAGGGTGCATCATACAAATAATCGGCTCCAAAGCATGATGAAGGGTGCATCATATGAATAACAAGCTCTAAAGCAGAGTGGAGGGTGCATCATACAAATAAACAGCTCTGAAGCATGGTGAAGGGTGCATCATACAAATAATCGGCTCCAAAGCATGATGAAGGGTGCATCATATGAATAACAAGCTCTAAAGCATAGTGGAGGGTGCATCATACAAATAAACACTCTGAAGCATGGTGAAGGGTGCTTCATACCAACAACCAGCTCTAAAGCATGGGTGGAGGGTGCATCATACAAATATCAAGCTCTGAAGCATGGTGAAGGGTGCATCATCTGAATAACTCTCTCTGAAGCATGGTGGAAGGTGCATCACCTGAATAATCAGCTCTGAAGCATGATGAAGCGTGCATCATCTGAATAACTCTCTGAAGCATGGTGGAGGGCGCATCATATGAATATCAAGCTCTGAAGCATGGTGAAGGGTGCAATACATGAATAAACAGCTCTGAAGCATGATGAAGGGTGCATCATATGAATAACAAGCTCTAAAGCATAGTGGAGGGTGCATCATACAAATAAACACTCTGAAGCATGGTGAAGGGTGCTTCATACCAACAACCAGCTCTAAAGCATGGGTGGAGGGTGCATCATACAAATATCAAGCTCTGAAGCATGGTGAAGGGTGCATCATCTGAATAACTCTCTCTGAAGCATGGTGGAAGGTGCATCACCTGAATAATCAGCTCTGAAGCATGATGAAGCGTGCATCATCTGAATAACTCTCTGAAGCATGGTGGAGGGCGCATCATATGAATATCAAGCTCTGAAGCATGGTGAAGGGCGCATCATATGAATATCAAGCTCTGAAGCATGGTGAAGGGTGCAATACATGAATAAACAGCTCTGAAGCATGGTGGAGGGTGGATTATACCAATAGTCAGCTCTAAAGCATGGTGGAGCGTGCATCATATGAATATAAATCGCTGAAGCATGGTGAAGGGTGCATTACGTGAACAAGCAGCTCCGAAGCATGATGAAGCGTGCATCATCTGAATAACTCTCTCTGAAGCATGGTGGAGGGTGCATCATCTGAATAATCAGCTCTGAAGCATGCATCATCTGAATAACTCTCTGAAGCATGGTGAAGGGTGCATTACGTGGACAAGCAGCTCTAAAGTATGATGAAGCGTGCATCATCTAATTAACTCTCTGAAGCATGCTGGAGGGTGCATCAAATGAATAATCAGCTCTGAAGCATCTCGGTTTGGAGACTTGATGTATCGCAGTCACTGAGGAAACAAAACTGAGGGAAATTTTCAAAAACACTGATTTCTTTACAGAGATATTTGAGGGTAGCAGTCCATCCACCTGAAATTTAGTTCAGCGATTTACAAAGAACATTTAAAAAAAATTCAATTAGCTAAATAAGGAAAGGAGGTTCTCCAGGACTGTGAATGATTAAAACACAGTGTTCAATAACGACATGAAAAGGATAATCGTTTGTCATGTCGGCTCAGGCAAACTGTCTATTATCTGTGTTGCGTCCATGTCCGGCTTTATATTCGTCTTGACTGCGGACATTGTGTAAATTGACTGATATCGTCCACCTCTCATTCCTCAGGAGTAGACGACGCCGAGTCGGAATGTGGTCTGGATCGGGGAGTGGACTTTGACTGGATCATAAAAAACGACGGAGACGTCACTGTTCTGGACGGACAGCTTGAAGGACTGCTGTCCTTAGCTAGGGACAGGACAAAGGAGCACCAAAGCACACAAGATAGTGTAACGATCGTATAAAACGGACAATGAACAAGAGACTCACCTGTGAAACAAAAGTATTATGTCCTGTTATTGTAAACCATGTTTACTTAAATGAACGGGACGTTTTTGTTTTTTTTTTCCTCATCAGCAAAAAGGAGTTTAAATCCCAAGTCCGTTAAAACCTTAACAGATTTGCTGGAATTGATTCTACCTCACTTGTAAGTGTTTAAAATTAAAAATCAAGTAAAATTGCTAAACTAATAACACATTAAAATGTATTATACCAGTTGAACAGTTGAATTCTTTGACTACCACAGGCTTAGAACTATGCACTTGTTATAAGACTTATTGTAATTCAGTCATTTTTATCCTGATGGGAGTGGTCTCTTTCAGGATGGCTCCACCCCCATCCGTATTCACTTGACGGACTGATGATAATAAAAGTGATATGTTAGACGATCATCAAAACACCATCTGAGGGAACGTCTTTTTTTAAGTGTTCATGGCTCCTGTACCGTTCTAGAGGTTTGTAGGATCAAAGCCAAGATGCACTGAAGCTCTTCTGGCAGCCCAACAGCTTATTAAAGCAGCGAGATCATTTTTTCCCTCTCTTTAACGTGTCACCAGTCTGTATGTCTAGGAAACCATCCGGGCGCTTTGTAATACATTGCACACTACATGGCCACAAGGATGTGGACACCTGACCATTCCAGTCATACAGTATATACTTGTTGAACATCCCATTCCAGATTTAGTCCCTCTTTTATACTGTTATACTAAGCGTCACTCTTCTGGAAAGGCTTTGCACTAGATATTAGAGATTTGTTTCAGCTACAGAAGAATTAGAGAGGTCGGGCACTCGGGTTACGTGAGGAGGCCTGGGGTGCAATATAATCCAAAGGTGTTCAGTAGGGTTGGAGGTCAGGGGTCCGTGCAGGCCACCGTAGTTCTTCTGGTCCAACCTTCGGAAACCGTGTCTTCATGGAGTTCGCTTTGGGCACAGGAGCATCACCGTGCAGACAATCTATACCGGTGGTGATCAATCTTATCCAAGAAGGACCAGTGTGGGTGCACGTTTTCTTTCCAGCCAAGCAGAACCTAAACACTACTGAAAGTCAAGATCCATTGGTTAAAAGCAGGTGGAATGAGGTGTGGCTCCTGCTTGACTAGGAGGAAAACCTGCACCCTCATGGGCCCTTTGTGGATAAGATTGGACACCCATGTTCTATATAATCTATACAGTGGGGCAGCCGTGGTCTTGCGGTTAGGGTGTCTGCCCCGTGATCGGAAAAAGTCGCGGGTTCGATCCCCGTAGCCGACAGTACTCGGCTGAAGCGTCCTCGAGCGAGACACCTAACTAGGCTGGCTAGGGCTGTACACCGCATGTGTGCTCACTGGCCCCTGGTGTGTCTCACTGCACGGATGGGTTAAATGCACAGGTCTAATTTCGCTGTGTGCAAGCACAGTGACAAAAATGTGTCACTTTCACTCGATATTTGGAAAACTTTTTAATAAACGTCATCACTTCGGCCCAAAATTGTTACGTCACGTCAGTTAACGTGTAACCTCTGGCTGTTAAAGGAGGTGAAAGAGGTGAGAAGTGGTTAGGATACTGAACTAAACAGACTATACACACATCACACACCCCATTAAACCAAGGTACCCGACACCTCCTCAGACTCCATGTTCTCATTAAACATTTATTTCTTTACAAAAAAATTTTTAAGCTTCAAAAATTACACGCGTAATGTTTTCCTTTTACAACGTGTCTGAAAACAAAAAAACAATCCCAGAAAGCTCATTAAGTGTTATAGTACTTTATTAAAAAAAAAAAAAAAAAAAAAAGATTTTTGATCTTGTGTCATTATTACAATCAATCAAACACTGATAGCAAAATGTTTACATCTTGAACGTTGCAATTCCAGTTAAAACGGTTCTTGGTGCTTTGAAGTTCTTAATTCACTCTGTAAGTGTACACACTCAAGAGATGCTCAGATAATACCTTTAACTATTCACCTCCTTGCTCTCTCCCTCTCTATTCACCCTGATTTTGGCAGTGGAAATGTGACGTCCCTCTCATGTCTCTCTTTTCCTGTAACTCGGTCGTGACCTTGAGAGGAGAAGACCAACGAGCCGTCGCCTCAGAAAGACGCAGGCCGCGTCGACTACGTTTTGTCGCCTCGGACCGGACTCGGATCTGATGCCTAGTGTTTGTTGCTCTACACCCAAGCCTTAAAGAAATGGAAAGGTTGAATCGAAACCGTTTAGAGTTGGTCGTGTTGGTCTTGTTTGCGAAAAATAACAAGAAAAGAGCAAACAAACTGGAATGGCATGATTCGGCTTAAGTAGTAGTAGTAGTAATGGGTCTTAACTCTTTTCTAAGCAAAATACACTTCCAAGAGAACAACATAATATAATATAATATAATATATAATATAATATAATGGTCCTGCATAGCATTGGCACAGTAAAATACACATATTTGTCTTATGTATAGTGCTCATGTGTTAAAACGAACGGGGCAGGAAAAAATGGTTCGGCAATCACCAAGAGTCACGTGAGAAGAGTCATGTTTTGCACTGTAACCTTTCCAATTCTTGTGTTAATATTGCACTGTGGGACTAGTAAACCAACCAGAACACGGAATAAAAGAGAGCCGCCTCGTTACCTAATCGCACATTAATTACAGGAATGAATCATCAGGAATGTTTCTACTTATAAGACATAAGGAGCGTTATCATATGCAGTCTCGTTTCGAAGAAAACTGGAGAGCCTACATACAAAAAAAAACAAAAACGAGGAGATACATGACATAAGAATTAAGAGAAGCCTGGCAAATACTGAGGGCTGGAGCTAGAAAGTGAGGAATGAAGCTAAAGTGCTACCTACACCCAAAAAAAAAAAGGAAAAGAAAAAAAAAAAAAAGCGCAACTTGCCCTTTTTCAACCACCGAGCAATAACTGAAAGGGGTAAAGTGGGTAAGAAAGGTGGGATGAGATGAGCAAGGGAAGCGAGAAGAGAGGACGGTGCAGACTTCTAGAAGCTGTTGAGATCCTGCAGGGTGGCGTCCAGCGTTGCGTGGATCTTGATGTTCTCCTCTTTAGCGGCGGCGAGCCTCTCTGCAAAACAAAAGAGCGTGTGTGTGAGAAAAGTCCACGACTGCTTCCAGGGACAGATCGAATATCCTTCCAAATACCTCAAACGTCATGCGTGTGCGTATTTTCCCCCAAGAGGGCACGACGTCTGGCGCATCAGACACTAGACACTGGAGTGACACAAAACTGAACTGAAATCTAATTCCTGAAGCGGCGTTCCCACAACGCAAGGCCGACGTTATCAGGAAAGTGAAAAGAACAGACATGTCTGGTTGCGTCACGTGTTACAACATAACAAGTCGGTTAAAAATCCTTTGTTGCCAAGTGGAAAGATATTAAACACAAACGGGAAGTAACATTTTCAAGTCGATCTTAAACCATTCATTGTACAGAGTTCGTCCTCTGACCTACAGAGCACGCCTCCAAACGTTCTCCACGACGCTTCGTATCCGTGAATGATCCGATCTCCATCCAGAAAACATACAGAACGGAACTGCATGAACTCGAATTACTCTATACGAAAGGCAGCTTGGTTCTTCACTACGTCCTTATCATTTATTTTATTAACAGTGGTAACAGACAGTCCAACCGTTCAGACACATCCACATCCGATTCATCGTCATACTCTACTTCTGCTCTACCTTCTGCTACTGGTCCAACACACAGATTCCATAAAGATTTCCACTAGCCCGACAACCCCACCCACAATTTTACTCCTCACCCTTTCTTCAGGGCATAATCAGACCTGGATACTGTAGATCTGAATCGAAGCACTGTCTTGCTGTCTATCTAGGTTCATCCAGAAGACCTGGGTGGTTCCTTTCAAGGTTTCTCCCTCACCTTGTAAGGCTTGCTCATTGGGGATACGAATCTACATCCTCGTTTCTGATTTGCAACAAAGTCTACGCCTAAATGTACGCATCCACCCATCTATACCTATATCTATATATATATATAAATATATAATCCATGTCCGAGTAAACACACTGTTTTCACTACACAGCTTGTCTGATCATGTCAAGCTGAAAACGATATGTCATACTTTCTCTCCCTTTTCTGGTCTAAACCTTGCTTAACCTGCTCTCCTAATCCCGGCATCAACGTATAATTAGCTCGGTTACAAAACTAACACTAGAACCTGCGATCATCCCAATAGTTCGGTGATAAAGATCATAAATCCGAGTATCTTCTTCAGATATCTACCTTGGCGTAAACCGTTTCACAGGCTGTCAGGCTTTAAAATAAATCCTTCAAACTACCAAGTATTAATACATTTCTGATTTACAGTATTATACACCGACATTATAGTGCCTTCTAACAAGTCTCATCCAGTCCAGCGTTTTAAATTGTATCCATGAGATATTTATCACCATCAGGTGTGTTGTAATAATGGTAATCGTTTTGTATTGTTTAAGACGAGGCTTCTGAGTCTATAAGTCTGGGTATAAAAATTCAGCAGACGGCATTAAAAACTGATTATATTATAGATATTTAAACTTAATCAAGCTCACTTAAGCACACTTTTAGGTCCTTGGTGTACTAACACATCATCGCATACAAAACCACGATCACCAGGTCTGGTAGTAAGAAGGAACAGGAAAGAACCTTCAAGGAGCAGGAGTCTTTCTAGTAAAGGGGCGTCACACTGATGGTCAGTGACTGGTGGCCTGTAATGTAATGTTATGTTATAGTCACTGCCCAATTTGCATAGACTAACATCCAGATATATGCAGGTCGTAGAACTAGATGAAACCACGATGTTACACACATCAAAGTCTCCGTTTCAGTCAGGCAGCATTTCCTGGTTTAACTCATCACACTATGTCACTATAGATTCATTGGTCTCGTTCTGAATGCATGCTCGTGTTTGCTATACTGAAAAAGGCATCATAAATCTAGTTTGTAATTTTGCACAGTGTTGCACTCTGCTGTGCGACGGCTTGCGTGTGCCGTCAGTATACAGGAAGAGATAAAAGAAAAACTAGAGGAAGGTGACCCAAAATATTGACAGAAGCTCAGAGAGAGAGACAGAGAGAGAGAGAAAGGGAGAAAAAGAGTGTGTAGGTAGGACTGAGCGATATGAAGAGTAAGTAAAGAAGACACAAAATGAGCCAGAAATATTAATCATGGCAGAAACCGAGAGAGAGAGAGAGAGAGAGAGAGAGAAAGACAGAAAGAGAGAGGCATAGAGAAAGAAAGAGAGAAAGACAGAAAGAGAGAGGCA
>JAOVVH010000029.1:15716649-15727301 GCA_028566435.1 Scorpiodoras heckelii | reverse complement strand
AGTGGAACTGAGAAAATGGACAATGAGTGTAGAGAAAAGGAGGTGGTCATAAGGTTATGCCTGATCGGTGTATGTTTTAGCTTTAAAATGGAGACTTTTGGAAATGATGACCCAGACACCCACATTCCCTTCCTGAAATGTAAGCAATTTAAGCACCTAAGCAATCAACTGCAGAGTAGACAATCTGCTTCCTGTTTACACCGGCACTCTAATGCAATGTGTATGTGAATGGTCACGTGATATGTGTTTTCAGGTGTGTTAGTACAAACAGAGATTACTTCTCATACAGAGCCAAAATACTCATCTAGACGAGATCATTTTTGTTTTAAAACAATGTTTTAAAACAGAAACATATTAATGTAGAAGTAGCCTGAGTTACCAGCCACAGTTCATAGAATCTGGATCATCCGCAGCAAACAAAGGAAATCTTTTTCGAACTTCGAACAAGCCGCATCACACGGCAGCGTAACATGCTTGGACAGAAGCACTATGCACTCTCTTCTGCATACATGCACTGACAGGCAACCAAGCCTGACCAGTGTTGCTCTGATTGACAGTGAGTGAGAGTACTACATCCCTCTCACACTGAGCGCACGGCCAGTTTAGCTCCTTTGGCTCCTAGACACTGATGCCTCAGCAATCGGCAGGATTCGAGCTTGTGATTTCAGATGACAAAAAAATTTGTAAAAGGAAATGTATTATGACACATTTAGGGGCCTGTAGTGAATTTACTCTATACAGGACAGCTGTGTCTTTAAGGATTCTTTTAAAGAAACATCATTTAGGAGAATAATGAAATCACTAAAGTTTTATGATACAAATCGCTCAGAAATATTCCTTAGTTGCTACACAGCTGTAGACTTGGCTCATATCTAATCTAATAATCTAATCATCAATGCACTAAGATAGAAGGCAGGGTGTGCTCAGTGATTTTGTCCTCCTCACTTTTCAGATGCAATTAGCAATCTATAATTAGCTATTCTGTATTTTCCTGAAAAGACACCAAGCCTCAATCCTGGCAAAATGCTAACTAAGTTAACCAAGATGCGTAAAGATGGTTGTCAGTCTGTTTAGCTCACACTCACATGCATTACATGTAACCATGGCACTCGAACAGTAACACCTTATCCCCTTCGAATGAATAGTTTTCCTTTAAAATATGTGAAAATGTTAAAAACACAAACATAAAAAATTTATGTAAACCAAAGACACTTCAAAACTGACTTCATAAGGTCATTCATATATGACACTGGTTGATATTACTTCCCACAGAAGAGTATTTACAGTGTTGGGGTGTTGAAACCCTCCATGTTAATGTGCGCACACAATGAAATTCTGCAATTTAAAACAAACAAACAAACAAACAAAATGTTCACAGCAATTGTGTAATGGCTGCCATATGCACTGTAACGCTCGTTCAAAGCACATCTGTATAATAAAGGTCAAACTGTGCATTAAGGGAACTTTGAAATAAAGAGTGCACAAATGGAGCACTCCAGGGAACTGCGGGAACCTGTGACACGTTTCCCCGATGGAGAGACGCAGGAGAAGATGGAGGCGAGGTTCAGGAGTTGCTGCTCAGCCTGCGGCGGATAAGCGAGGCCGGCTTCGTCTCCGTGTCCTCCTGGTCGCTCTCGCAACTTCTCTGGAGGACGAAGAATGAACACAAGGTTACAGAGTAATACTCATCCTCATCAGCTGATAACAGATGAAATAAATCATTAAAAAATATCCTGAAATGAATAAAAATCACACAATAAAATCAGTATTTTAATGTAAATAACTAAAAAAAATCATTACAATATACAGAAAAATACACACACCTATTTACAGTATTGTATAGAAAGTACTCTACTGGGCACCTTAAATATTTTTTTTAAATATACATTTTTGTCTTACATGCCTGTTTTTTGTCGCTGCACTAAAGTGTCACCTCCTGTTTCCTATACAAACAATTAGTCATTTTGTCTTGTCTTTTTTTTAAAACCTTTGCACAAGATTTTTTTTATATTAAGAGGCCAGTGATAGTTGTCTTTTTTTTTAATATTAGTCAATAAATCTTTGCATTTAAAGGTTTTAATTTTGTTATTATTAGGTAATATTATTTTGTATTGTTCCTTTTTTATTTGTTTTTTCTTTTTCTTTTTTATTTGCTTCTAAAAAGTTATTTTGTCTTGTGTCTTTGATTGAAAAAAAGATTTATTATTATTATTTATTCATTATTTCTTGCATTGTCATTACAAGCTTTTTTCTTTTTTTTTCTCAAGAAATTACGTATTTTGCAAGAGGACATTGATAGTTTTTTTTATTATTAGCCAATATATCTTTGCATTTTCATTTTTTTATTTTGTTATTAATAGGTAATATTATTTTGTATTTTTAATTAAATTTTTTTTATTTATATTTTGTTTGTTTTGTTTTATTTGTTTATAAAAATAGTTATTTTGTCTTGTCTTTTAGATTAGAAAATTTTCCCTCCTAGAAATCATGGACAATAAAAACCTTTGCACATTACTATATTAACTCCCTGAGTTTGTATTATTTCTTGCATTTTTTTCTCAAGATTTTTTGTATTTGGTTAAGCGGACCATGATAGTTTTCTTTTCTTATTATTAGCCAATAAAACTTTGAATGAAATTTTTTAGGTAATTTCTTTTTTAATTTGTAGTTTTTTGTTTTGTTTTATTTTATATGTTTAAAAATGGTTTATTTTGTCTTGTGTTTTTGATTTAAAAATTATTATTTCTCACATTTACACTACAAACTGTTTTCTTTCTTTCTCAAGATAATTATTATTTATTATTAGCTAATGGGTTTATTTCTTTATTATTAGATAACAGATTTCTCAGAATTGTTTCATTATTAGCTAATGGATATATTTCTTTATGATTAGGTAATAGAAATCTGGATTTTAATTTATTATATAGTATGTTTTTAAAAACGCTGTATTTTTAAAAACAGATTTATTCCTTTATTATTAGGTAAAAGCGGATTAAAAAAAAAATTAGGTAATAGAGTATTTTCTTTACGGTTATGTAACTGATTTATATTTTTGTTGTTAGACAATAGATTTATTGTTAAAGGAATATATTAGGTAATAGACCATGTGTCTGAGACAGAAGAACTGTAGCAAGAAACCAGGAACTGGGAACAAACCACTGGACAATTTCATTAGAAACAACAAAGTTGGAAAAATTGAAAATTTCATATTTAATTTATGTATTTTGAATTTATTACTTACTATGTACTATACATGGTACAATTCCATGTATTTTCACATTAACACTATAAAGCAGATATCTTGCAAGATATACTATATACATAACAATTCAATACTACAATGTATATTAAAACGTATATTGTGATACATTAATGGTAGCTTTTGATTTTACTATTCACATTAAAAATATGTAGGTTTTTAATACACACTATTTACTATACACATTACATTTAAAAAGAAAACATTATATACATTTTTAAACACAGACATTTAAAAAAATCATGTGCTGTATATACAAATACAGACAAACTATGTTCGTAAGTGATAATCAGTTTCCAGTATGTGAAGAGTTGAAACAGAAGATAAGGATGCTGCCTCGTAACCATAAAAATGTTTTTAACGTAATCCTTACCAGATCCTCGTCCTCTTTGGCTCTCTTGCAGAGGAGCTGCAGACGACAAAATCTGTTACACGCCCAGACCATGTTATAGGACATCTGAATAAAAGAACAAGAAATGGAGACAGGGATGAAATATTGGCTCTTGACTGATATCCAGTGTGGGATCAGCTGAGTGTTTTCGTGTTTCTCAGCCATACGCTTGTAATATTTATGTTGACAGACAGATGGCAGTGTGAGTCCAGTTTATGCACATACACACACCTTCCACTTTCTCCTGGCATTGAACTTCTTGAAGTTCTTCATGTTGATGGATGAGCGACTCCTGTTAGCTGCCTGCTTACGTGTCAGTGGCTGAGAGAGAGAGATCGAGAGAGAGCGAGAGAGAGAGAGAGAGAGAGAGAGAGAGAGGATGTAGAGCATGGAAAGAGAGGAAACATACTTATTACTAAAAGCAGGGGTTCCCAGGCTACAGGTTACGACCCCATGCGAGGTCACCTGATCAACAAATAGGGTCAAGACGGGTCGACTCACAACCTTGTTTATTCACCCATTTTACAAATGAATCACAAATCACCAATATCGTTCCAACTATGAAAAACGGATTTGGTCTGCTTCTTCTCTCTCGTTCTGGAAAAGTGAATTATTACATACGTATATTTTGATCTAAAAGGTTAAAGTCCCGTCGTACCTTTATCCAGGGGTGCAGTAAACATTCCTCAGCGGTCATTCTCTCACTGTGTAGAGACAAACACAGGCTCGAACCGCAGCCCACAGGAACAATACAATACTCCTTTTATTTTCCATTTCATCATGAACTTACCTCTGATCTTTTACAAGCAGCTTCTCAATAAAATCTTTGGCTATGTCGCTCGTTTGGCTAAAGTAATGTGGGTCAAAGTCATACTTCATATCCACGATATTCCTTAGTGTCTCCTCGTCCGTTTCTCCTTGGAAAGGTGAAATACCACTTAATCTGTCAAAGGAAGAGTTTGACATGTTTAGTGTCCTCTGTTAAAGGTGAAGAAAAACATGACATGACTTCAGTTTGAACACACGCCTTCTGGTTAAACTGGACATACACTGAATGGCCTTTTAAGGAAAAGTAGGCGGAGCTGAGCAGCTCAGTTACAGCTTATTGTAAAGCCAGAAACCTACTAGGATGAATGAATGAATAAATGTATGAATGAATTAAAAATAAATGAATAAAAAAATGTCAGTAAGTAAGCAAATACATAGGTAAAGAAATAAATAGAACTGCAAGTAAGCAAATAAATACCTTTTAAAAAATAAATAAATAAATGTCAGTAAACAAATACATAGGTAAAAATTAAATAACACAGCAAGTAAGCAAATAAATAAATAAATAATAAATAAATAAATGTCAGTAAGTAAACAAATACATAGGTAAAAATAAAATAACACGTAAGCAAGCAAAAAAAAATAATTAAAAAAATAATATAAATAAATAGATGTCAGTAAGTAAACAAATACATAGGTAAAAATAAAATAACACGTAAGCAAGCAAAAAACAATAATGAAAAAATAAATAAATAGATGTCAGTAAGTAAACAAATACTTAGGTAAAAATAAAATAACAAGTAAGCAAGCAAAAAAAATAAATAAATAAATAGATGTCTAAGTAAACAAATACATAGGTAAAAATAAAATAAAACAAGTAAGTAAGCAAATAAATAAATTTTAAAGAATAATGTAAATAAATAGATGTCTAAGTAAACAAATACATAGGTAGAAATAAAATAACACAAGTAAGTAAGAAAATAAATAAATTTAAAAAAATAATATAAATAAATAGATGTCAGTAAGTAAACAAATACATAGGTAAAAATAAAATAACAAGTAAGCAAGCAAAAAATAAATAAATAAAAAATAATATAAATAAATAGATGTCTAAATAAACAAACACATAGGTAAAAATAAAATAACACAAGTAAGTAAGCAAATATATAAATTTCAAAGAATAATGTAAATAAATAGATGTCTAAGTAAACAAATACATAGGTAAAAAATTAAATAACACATTAAGTAAGCAAATAAGTTAGTAACTAGGTAAGTAAGTAAATAAGTAAATAAATGTCAGTAAGTAAAACAAATACATAGGAAACAAAAAAATAAGACAGTAAGTAAGCAGCTAGATAGATAGATAGATAGATAGATAGATAGATAGATAGATAGATAGATAGATAGATAGATAGATAGATAGATAAACAAGTAAGTAAGCACAATAATTATTATATAAATAAGCACCTAGGTTAGTATGTAAGTATGTAAACAACTAAACAAATTAATAATAAACAAATCTTGATAAGGAAATAAATACAAAAGTAAGGAATTAATTAAGAATAGAAGTAAATATTTACATAAGTAAGTAATTACGCATGTAAGGGAGCACATAAGGAAATAAGTAAACGAATATGTAAGCAATCAAAGAAAGAAAGAAACAAATAAACAAATTATAAGCAAATATTAGGAAGTAAATGAATACATAAATAAGAAATCAAATAAGGAAGGAAGGAATTTAGGAAGGAAAGAAGGAAGGAAGGAAATAAATAATTACATTTAATAAGTAAGTGCGCATGTGCAGATGTACAGGGCTGGTAGATTTTTAAAGAGACACCAGAAATGACTGAATGATTAAAACATCCAAGCTTAGCTTTATAAAATGATAAAGGAAATGAATTAAATCTCATCATTCTGACCCATAAATAAAACAGTGACATCCACAACAAGTGTACTTGTCGGAAAGAACTTACAATATGTAGGTAATAACACCAATACTCCTGTGGGGAAAAAAAAGGATATGCTGATAAGAAGTAACACAGGAAAATAAAACCTGTACAACAGGAAACAGCGTGTGTCTTCATATAAGCTGTGTGTTGCTTACCACATGTCAGTGGCTATGCTCAGCGGCTCGTAGTTTATCACCTCCGGAGCTGCGAGAACGAAAACAAAAGAAGGACAAAGAGAAAAGAGAGTCGGAGGTTAGGGGAAGACAAAGAAAACACAAAGGAGCTTAAAACAGTAGAGTGCGAAGATGAAACGAGTCGGCAAGACAAAAGTGCTGATTTCATTCTTAATTTCAGTTCAGGGAAATTACAGAGCTGTCATCGACGCACTGAGCCGCTGTCACAACTTTCTAGTCAGGGCTGCAACTGTCACGTCGCGTCATTTCTTATTACTGGGACAGAAACTCGCTGGACACTTTATTAGGAACACCTGTACACAACCGCATTCATGCAGTTAGCTAATAATCAGCCAATCATATTACAACAGTGCAATGCAATGCATAAAATAATCAATATACGAGCCACCATTTTGGGGTAATGTTCATATGTACTATCAGAATGGGGGGGGAAATAAACGTGGCATTATTGGGGGTGCCAGAAGGGCTGGTTTGATTAGTTGTTTAACTGTTGATCTAGTGGGATTTTCACACACAACAGTCTCTAGAGTTTACTCAGAATACTGCAATAAAGAAACAACATCCAGTTGTTGATGAGAGAGGTTAACGGAGAACGGACAGACTGGTTCGAGCTGACGGAATGGCTACAGTACCGGTAACTCAGATAACCACTCTGTACAACTGTGGTGAGCAGAAAAGCATCTCAGAAGTGAAGTGAAGTGAAGTACTGACCTACTGTGCTTGCACACAGAGGAATTTGTCCTCTGCACTTAACCCATCCATGCAGTGAAACACACATTTACACACATTGGTGAAGTGAGCACACACTAGCCGGGGGCAGCCTCGTCCAGGGCGCCCGGGGAGCAGTTGGGGGTTAGGTGCCTAGCTCAACGGCACTTCAGTCGTGACTTGTTGGTGGCGGGGATCGAACCGGTGACCTTCCGATCACAAGGCTGGTTCCTTAACCACAGGGAATGCATAATACATTAAACACTGAGGTGGATGGGCTATGACAGCAGAAGACCACATCAGGTTCCACTTCAGAGGTTGCTGTGGGCACAGACTCACCAAAACTGGATGGTTGAAGACTGGAAAAATGTAGCCTGGTCTGATTATCAATGTAGCGTTGATTTCTGCTCAGGCACAGAGATGTTACGATGAGAATTTGGTGCCAAAAGCATGAATCTATGGATCCAACCTGCAGTGTGTCAACAGTTTAGGCTGGTGGAGGTGGTGTAATGATGTGGGGAATGTTTTCTTTGGGCCTCTTAAAACCAAACAACCATTGCTTGAATACCAGAGCCTATTTGAGTATTGTGTACCATGTGCATCTCTTCATGGCCACAATTTACCATCTTTTATTGGCTACTTCAAGCATGATATTGCGCCAAGTCACAAAGGAACAGTCTTCTCAATCTGGCTTCAGGAACATGACAATGAATTAGTTCAGAGTTCTTCATGTGGTAGAACCTGAGACTGCAGGAATTGTGTGATCATGTTCAAACGGACCAGAATCTCTTCCAACATCTTGTGGAACGGACGCCACGAAAAATTCAGGCTGTTTTGAGAGCACAGGGAGAAAAAGACCCCCACCTAGTATTAGTAGAGTATTCCTAATATAGTGTTCAGTGATCGTATAGTGAATGTTTGACCATATTTGAAGCATGAACTATAGTATATATCCAACATCAACCTGTCAGATCTGCTGTTCTAACTGCTGCAGTAGAAGAGAAATAAAATACCTTGCTGTTATAATTGATTACAATAATGAACTTTGGGGTGGTAAAGGTAACTCAGCAGCACGCGTGTTGTTGGGATTATGAGCACAGAGGCACAGGAAGAACAAGTATGTTGCCTGTTAGAGCTTGACTTTGTGTTGGAGTGCAACTTTTCACACAAGACGTGACACAGCCATGAGTCAGCTGTGAGGCTGATTTACTGCGCACCAAGTCGACTGTGTCACGGCCTGAGTGATAAATCAGCATTCGAAACTGGTAGAACGGTACTGTATTCATTATTAAATACCCATTTTGATACAAGTTGTCTCTGGAAACCTTTGGTCAAAATACCACATGGCTCAAATACCAAGCTCTTTTTCAGTGCCCGCTGCTTCAAATGTTCACGAGCCACTGCTAACCCCACCCCCTTCTGCGTTGGCCAATAGGACGGAGGTCTCTACGTGGAGCTCAACACGTTTGCCGTTCTGGACGTCTCAAGACTGGCCAGGTTTCTGAGCTTTGTGGAGTACGTTAGGTTTACATGAACTGAATTCACTGAATTAAAAGCAGTTAGGCACAAAGATTTGGCATCAAAAATAAAAACAAAATGTAGAATGAAATGTAAAAACATTAATTAAATATTTCGTTTAATGAGGTTTTAGAAAGAACGGGGAAACTGGTTATCTAAACCCTCCTGAACTCTTTTTTTACCATGGTGCATTAGTTTGCAATCAGTTTCACCTATAAACTAATAAGCTGTTCAACCTGCTGCAGTCACATATGAGAATTAACTCTGAGCGCTTAACAGCAAAACTGTACACAGAGATTCACCTGTTATCAGTTTATTTGGCATTTGGTTCTGATGGAACAGTTCATTTCTGTCTGAGCATCAACATTTCAACTGAAGGAGTGTTTCTACGCTGTAATTATACACGAACCCAATGAGAAATGTTTATTGTGTGTAATAAGAAAGACCCTTCAGACATGAGTGTTGGAGAAAACTAAAGATTCTTCATTGATTTTTTAAATTATTGTTATATTATTTAAAAGCAAAATAACCCTGCAATATTGCTATCATAAACATATGTATAGTTTATATTTACATCTATACATATATTTATATCTGTACATTTAGTAAATATTAATGTCTATACATTTAGTATATATTTATCTCTATACATTTATTATAGATATTAGTACACTATACTACAGCTAATAATTTTACATTTTTATTTAATATTTTTAATTCTAATATTTTTAATTTATGATATATTTAGTATATTTTAGTACATATTCATATCTATACATTTATTGTAGATATTAGTACATTTTATATTACAGCTAATAATTTTAAATTCTTTTATATAATTTAATATATAATTTAATATTTTTAAATGTAGTATATATTTAGTATATATTACCATATATTTAAATCTATACACTTATTGTACATATTAGTACATCGTATACTACAGCTAATAATTAAAATTTTGTATTTATCATTTTAAATTCTAATATTTTTAATTTAGCATATATTTAGTATATATTAGTATATACTAATATACTCTCATTTATTGTAGATATTAGTACATTTTATACTACAGCTAATATGTTTAGTTGTTAATTTTATATTTTTAATTCTAATATTTTTATTTAGGTCAGAATTTTAAATAATCTTAATAACAATATATGCATAGTATACTACTATATACTAATATACTACTTAATCTTAAAAAATTAATATATACATATATACATATTTATATATTTACAGCAATGCAAAAATACTTACAGTAATATGAGAAGCTACACATTTCATACATAATATGATTAATATACATTATACAAATAATCATAAATACATCCTACTGTAAAAATGCACATTTAATACTAAACAGATGAATATACAGTAACCCTACATACTTATTCTTTTTAACTGCTTTAATCTAAATTTTTTCATTATAATTATTTATAATTATTCATATTAAAGTTGCAATCATAAAAATCCTTTACATTTATAGGCATTCCTACTGAGGGTGTTAAGAATCACTTGGTACCTGGATAAGCACACAGAGAGATTTCATTCACTCAGTCACAAAGTGACTGAATGATGCAGCTTGGCAACATTATGGGCTTGTAAACGGGCTTCTTAAAAAACTTCAGCACTAGTGTAAGATCCCTCGCTGGGCACTTAGGGGACTGTGGTGGAAAAAGATGTCTTACTGCCATCAGCAAGTGACATAAAGCAGGAACCGGCTCACCTGAGGCATATTTGTGCAAGGGGCAAAGTGTCATCCTTCAGCTTCAGCTTCAGCTTCAGCTTTCTTTCTTTCTTTCTTTCTTTCTTTCTTTCTTTCTTTCTTTCTTTCTTTCTTTCTTTCTTTCTTTCTTTCT
>JAOVVH010000029.1:15705824-15716549 GCA_028566435.1 Scorpiodoras heckelii | reverse complement strand
GCGACCTGTCCATGGTGTACCCCGCCTTCGCCCGATGATGCTGGGATTGGCTCCAGCCCCCCCGTGACCCCGACTAGAGGGATAAAGCGGAAGATAATGAATGAATGAATGAATGAATGATTATTATTATTATTATTATTATTATTATTATTATTATTATTGTTGTTGTTGTTATTATTATTGTTGTTGTTGTTGTTGTTGTTGTTATTGTTATTATTATTATTATTATTATTATTATGAATTAATTTCTGATCTTTTTATTTCTTTGTGAGAACTCTCTGAGCCATATTTTGTGTATGTTATAAAAGTGTTATAAATATATCACCACAGGGGTTTTCCTTTGGAATAATTTAGCTGTTTCTGCTGTGGCTACATCAAAGACTTGACCTTAGAAACTAACAGGAAATCCTTAAGCCCTTTCACTTTCATGCATTTCACTTAAAATAAGTTTGTTAAGCAAAGTGGCCCCCATGAAAATGTTTTCTCAACTCAAGGGTCTGTCAAGGGTAATTTTGCATCCTCATAGAGAAACACACACACACACACACACACACACACACACACACACACACACACACACACACACACACCATCTCTCACCTATGTACTGAGGAGTACCACACAGGCTCTTGTACTCCTCTCCCGCGTCGAAGCGGTGAGCGAGTCCGAAATCGATGATCTTGATCTCAGGATGCTCTGCGTTCTTATCCAACATCATGATGTTCTCAGGCTGGAGAGGAAAGAGAAAATGATTCAGAATATAGCCTACATTGCATGTCTACATCAGACATTTTCCAGATGTGCAAAAATACACTACATACCATTCCATTCAGGTCAGAGGTCAAGAAATAAATTATGTCTATGCTTACATAGCGAGTCTGTCACTATTTTTGTAATATCTGACGGCAAGACAGTTTCTATAACGCTATGTATATATGCATGCACTTGTAATTGTAATTGTAAAGTCTGCAATGATAAAGTTGCTATTCATTACACAATAACATTTTTATTACATGAGGTGTTTGTATTTAATCAAGCCGACATCCTCTCCTCTGAAAAACTAGCTTTGAATAAAGAGGCTATGGGATAATAGGTTTATAAAAAAAGTACTTCTAAGCATGCTGTTTTCACAAGCTATTAAGAAAGCATATCTACTCTAACTGGAACTGGAATTTACTATGAATAAAATAAGTCAATCAGCTGCATTTAGTCAGAAACCCATCTGTATTGTAGTGGAGTGACTGAAATACTGAAAATCCATACCGAAAGGACTCAATCTCACACTTACATTCGGGAAAATCCACTTTGTCATTGTTTATGAGCTAAGTGGGGCTCAGTATGTGGTAAAGCTAATGTTTTAATGCAAAAGTGGTCTCAAAAGTAACACTTTATGACAAGGGATTTCCAGCCCCTCACGATGGGGCTTTTGTTTCTGACCGCAAAAAAAAAAAGAGACGTTGGCTTACACTCAACTGAAATTAGCAACACACCACACGTGTGGTTGCACAGAAATAGAGCCTTCAGATGTGAGAATATAAAGGCGTTTGTGTCTGTGAGCCAGAAGCAGCTTGTTTTCTCCCTCACCTTCAGATCGAAGTGGGCGATTTGTTTGCTGTGCATGAAGCCAACACCCTTCAGAATCTGCTTCAGGAAGTCAATGGCCTCGTTCTCCGTCACGTTCTCCTTCTCGGCGATGAAGTCGAAAAGCTCCCCACCAAGGATACTGAACCCCAGGCAGACATAATTATTATTATTATTATAACCATGCAGCACATTTATCACAGTATCTGTTGTGCACAGCACAACATCCTGCTCAACACACAGAAGAGAGAAAAACGACAGAGAAACTAACACAATTTATACACAATAATTATTCTTGGTTACATTCACATAATCCTTTTGCTTATATAGTGCAAAATAACTGATTAATAACATATTATTTCTAACAAAAACATACTGACTGAAGTACCAGAAAAACTGGAACTGGAGCCTATGCAAAATACACAGCAACAGCACCTAGGCACAACATCTATGGAAGCTTCTAGACAGGTGACAAATTAAAGGAAAAAACAGTGGTTCTGTTATGCTTTGGGGGGTGTTTAATTTATTTTGCCTGCACTTGTCCCCTTAGTATGAAGCGTCACTGCAATTCAATAAAACTGATCACTTTTATCTTATAATGAAACATTTCCATCCTGATGGGCGTGGTCTCTAACAGGACGACTCCGCCCCTGAATGGTGTTCCTTCCTTTCAGCAGAGTTCCAGTGACTTGCCGAGTCAATGGTGGCCCACGACCTTACTAAGACACTTTATGCTTATGTTTAGGTTTTTCTTTTAGTTTGTCACCCATCTACAGTATATATTAAAGTGTTTTTGTAAAGGGTTTTTGGGATACTTATCTATTTGTTCATCATTTTATTATATCATCAATCCATCCTACAGACAAATAAGAACTAAGTGTCAAACGCAGGGCCGAATAAACATTTCGCCTCGTCATTTAAACCCCCAAATTCCCTGAAAGTTAAAAGTAAAATCCCCACAGAGCCACTGATCTCTTTGATCTTTGATGTTACTTTGGGAATACAAATGTCAAAGCATCAAAAAATAACAGCACTCTTTTCTCAGCCTCGCTCTTCTCAGACCTCTCAATCCCCAGGAGATACATTTCATGGCTGAGAAGCCTGTAAATCCTCGGGGACACAACAGACGCTTTCGACTCCGATTATCAGTGACGGATTTAAACAGCTCACAAACAAGGACACAGGAACCTGTTAGAAACAAAGGCAAACAGAGTCCAGGTGCACTCGCAGACCAGGGACTGGGTAAGGACTGCGATCAGACACGTTTCAACACTTATGAGAAGACGATATACAGTATATCATACACACAGCACAGATACGTCCTCTGTCCTTAAACACACAGCCACGTCAGGGCCTTTGTCTTTGTTACATCGTGTGTGAGCTTGTAAGAGCCGCAGCGAAAGGTTCTCCAGTGGAAAATACGAGCCTACACGGCTCCCATTAAAGCGTGCGTCTCTCTGTGTGTGTTCTTGTGTGTTCCTCAGCAACCCTAGCAGAGGCAGCAGTATTCCCTGTGCTATCTGATCCTCCCATTTTTGTCCCTATGCTAATCTGCTATATTAGTCAGATCGAAATACAAGCCGCCCATTTGACAAAAAGCAGGCGCTATAAATATAAAACGCCGTTCTTCAGACTTAATCTCTTTAATACCATTCAGATTCTCTTACCGCCCCCTTTAAACCCTTATGTTCTGCTGCAGTCGTAATGAGACACTTTTTCACTAACTTTCAGCACCTAAAAACTCCCCAGCCAAGATAAACGTCCATGATTGCGCTAAACGATGTATTTGATTCAGGTTAAAATTGCACGAACAGCTGAAGACATTACTGTATATACGATTTTTTTTTTCTTCCAGTGACCATTACAGACATTATGGACATTTTTTGGAGAATAATAAGATGACGTAAGGGTGCTTTCACACTTGTTTGTGGTTCCTCTGTAACATGACAAACTGCTTCTGCCTTCAAACGCCAGCTGAAGACACACCTCTTAAATCACTAAAATCTTTACCGCACCTACAGCAGCCATTGTACTGGCTACGTATCATCTTCACTGGTTTTGTGTAATTTGAGTTATAGGACTTATCTTACTTGTAATTTTATTAGGTGTTGTATGACTAATTTCTAGCATTATCATAGCTCAAATTAGCCTGAATTCAGGTCTACCAGATTTAGCTTTGGATATTCCAAGTTTATGACTAAGTACTTTTGTAAGTCACTCTGGATAAGAGCGTCTGCTAAATGCCATAAATGTAAATGTAAATGTAATGTTTTTTTGATTATTAACTTCAAAGGAAAGGAAAAAAAATGCTTATTGACGGACTGACTATTTCGAGCTATTATAACATAAGCAATGTTAATGAAAAATACGTGTCAGACATTGATGACATGCTTATAACAGCACACCCCCAAATGGCTTATTGTTCATCTACAATATCGTGCTGCATTATTGATTCAGTACAAAAAGATTTTATATTTCCAAACGTTACTTTTCCAGCAAAAAATTAAATGTTACACAAAAATGTTCGTCTGTCAGTAACAAAATGAACACATTACATAACAGACCACTTTTCAGACAAACAACATAATGAAGGCTGCTGGGTTTTACATGCAAAAAAAAGAAGTAATTGTGACAGTCAAAGTCTCCAGAAGAGCTGTGGAAGATTCTCTAAGACACTCAGCAAAACCTAAAAGCTAATTTACTTATAAAACTGCACACATTGTACCTGGGAACACTGTTTAAGAAAAATGCACCAAATATTGACTTCCTTTAGTTTATTCCTGTTTAATTAAATTACTTTATAGTGTTTTCTTTTATGTAGAAACATCTTCATTATTTTCAAAAGCATCTTTGCTTTACAGCGAGTCTTTACACGTGTCTAAGAATTCTGCATCGTACTGTACAGTAAATAGCTGCTAAGTTTTGAAGAATCTCCCACAGCTCTTCTGGAGACTTTGACTGTCACACTTACTTCTTTTTTTTGCAGTAAAACCCAGCAACCTTCATTATGTTTTTTGTCTGGAAAGTGGTCTGTTATGTGATGTGTTGCTTTCGTTACTGACATACAAACATTTTTGTGTAACATTTAATTTTTTGTTGGAAAAGTAACATTTGGAAATATAAAATCTTTTTGTAATGACTCAATAATGCAGAACTAAAAAACCATCAATAACAAAAGTTGTACATAAAAACAATAAGGTGCTGAAGACTTTTGCACAGGACTGCAGATGTGGTTTATTGTTTACGTATATACGTATAAAATGTGCTACTCACAGCTCCACGACTAGCACGATTTCGGCCCGACTCTCGAAGACGTCGCGCAGGGCCATGATGTTGACGTGTTGCAGACCCTGCAGGATCTCTACCTCACGCTCCACGCTCTTCCTCTCCACGCCCAGACGGCTGCTCACGCTCCGACGGAGCTTCACAAACTTCCCTGCCCAGCACGTACCACAGGCTCGCTCTCTCAGCTCCCGCACCTGCCCGAAGTGTCCACTGTCAACAAATTTCCGTAAATCTTCAGAAGGTAAACACCAGCCTCAAATATTGACTCCACTTTAAGTGTTGAAACTTCTTGTAACAGCGCTACTTCTTCCTGCATTTACTCTGAGAATAGTTATATTAGATGATAGATGTTGTTGGTTTCATTTTTAAAGGAAATTCTTTCCACACACCTGCCCAGTATTTCTCCGATCTCGTAGAAGTCCTCCACGTTCTGCAGCCTAAACTGAGCCATGGCTCAAAGGTCACCTTCTGTCCACTCTTCTCAGGTTGAAACGTTCTAGTCCTGCATCTTTTACAACTACAAAACACACATGCACACATGACTATTAAAATAGGTCTATTTAAATAATACAGAACTGATTTCACCCGTGTTATTTATTATACATTGCGCTTATTCAAATAGCATAGTGGGAATGGATAGCCTGGACATTGCTGCAGAACATCTCAAACAGAGCATCTGAATGAAAGTTTGAAATGTTGCTATGTAATGTATGCTAGTGCAATGTATATAAAAGGCCTCTCAACTTCCTGTTAGTGATCATGACTGACTACAGCTGCTAGCATCACTGTGCCCACATAAAAAGGGTTTGATTGACAGCACGCATTGGATTGAAGAACACATAGTACAATGGGAAAGTCCAAGGAGCAGATCTGAGAAAGACGATCATAGGTTTATACAAGTCAGGAATGTCTATTGGATCCATTTCTAAACAAGTGCAGATTCCAAGCTCATGAGTTCAAACAAATGTATGTAAGTACAAGCTATTGAGAGGTGTAGCCACTATGCCAAGGTCTGGAAGAAGACCCAAACTGTCACCCTCAGTTGAGAGGAAATTGTTTCATCAGATGGTCAGGAACAACCGAAGAACTGCTAAGACACAGGTCTAGCATGAACTAGAAGCTGCTGGAACACCAGTGTGTTATCTGTCTACAGCCAAGTAAACACACATCCAAGCTGGTTGTGGAATAGATAAAGCAGGCTAACATTTAGCTTTTGTATCGAGACGTTCCCAAAGATTTGATCTCAACCCTGTTGAAAATATATTAACTGTGCTTAAACATCGGGTCCGTGATAGCAAACCAAGAAATTTAACTGAACTCTACCAATTCTGCCAAGAAGAGTGGTCAAATATCCAACCAGAATTCTAACAGAAGCTTATTGATGACTCCTAGTTATGGCGCAACTTGCTAAGGGACATTTAACCAAATATTAGGTGTGCTGTATGTATAGTTTTGATCCTGTGTTGATTTCAGAAAACCTTGTGCATCAAATTCTTGTTTCAAATTCCAGTCATAAGTGCAGGAGAAGGTTCTTCCGGTGAGACTGGGTTGTGAGGTCAAAACATGGACTTGTTTAGTACTTCTTTACAGACATGCCACATTAGCCATGATAAAAAGGGAAGGAAAGGAAGAAAGGAAGGAAGGAAGCTGTGCTTTTGAACTCTCTGAACCAGCGCTGCTAACAAAGAACACACCCGGGTTTGAGTTACAGTAAAAGTTAAAGGTTTTTAATACTTTCTATCTATCCCTTGGCTAAGAGCAACTTGGACAGAGTTAACAACAGGTCTCATTGTTAGCTTATACAGGGGGAAAATGGTGCACAGAGTACCCAAAGGAATTTAGCATTCGTTTTTGCTTAAAAAAGATTTAGCATTTTGTGAACCTTCTGGGCCGCAGATGTTCAAGCCTTCATGATCACTTCAGCAAATAAAGTCCAATAATCATAAAGATGCAAAAAAAAGGTTGAACATATGCCAATGGAAAACATTTTGTCGCATAGCACTGTGGAATTGTCAAATCTGGGATGCGTTTCCCGATAACGATCAATCTTAGCGATTTACGAACAACTTTAAGAACGATGTAACTCTAAGAACACCAGTTTTGCGAGTGTTCCCACATTACATCCTACATTACTCCTACATCTTTTAAACAAACACCAAATTTTGTATAATTTCATCCATAGGGTCGCTGCATCTGACAAATTACAATATCAAAAGAACTGCTCAAGCAACAGTTCTGCAATTTGGTATGTTTGCTCTTTCTCTCACTGCACTTGCTTAGAAAGAGTCTCTACTAGCAGTATTTTGTAAAACCAGAGGTGAAGCTGAACTCTAGGCATTCAGACACACAGACGTTTATGTTTTGCAGACACTCTGTGATGGACTTTTCAATCACGTAGTAACTGACTTGTATGTCTTGAACTTCTGTGAACGTCATCTTTTTGGCTTCGCAATGAACTTTGCAGAATGATGATAAAGCGGGTCACTCAAGCTCTTTACAAAGCGTGGCTCCTCTTTCTAAAAACATCTCCTCTAAACCCAAACAAATAGTCTGGGTTTGAATCAGTTTCACTCATCCTTACTCTCATCTCAGGAATCTCATGAGTACTGTATTTAATGAAGTGTTACAGGCTCTCTCAGTCATTAAACTGATGAATAATATAATGCTTTAATTGCTCTGGTACTTTATCTTCACCTTCATCTCTGGTACTTTATGTCTGGAATTTCATCTATGGTACTTTTTCTCTGGAAATTCTTCTCTGGACCTTCATCTCTGGTAGTTTATCTCTGGTATTTTATCTCTGGAACTTCATTTTTGGACCTTCGTCTCTGGTACTTTATCTCTGGACCTTTAACTCTGGATCTTAATCTCTGGGACTTTTTCTCCAGAACTTTTTCTCTGGGCCTTTATCGCTGGTACATTATCTCCGGAATGTCTTCTCTGGACCTTCGTCTCTGGTACATTTCTTTATTGAATTATTAATCTTTTTGTGACTGTTATGTTACTCTCATCTGGAGGATTCAAATCTACACCTGTTGATTAGATGGCACGTCAGAGCCGAAACATCACTGCCCATTTAGATTCTAACGAATCGGATGGTAAAATGTTTAGCACAGGGATGTTAAACGAAATGAAGACTTCGTTCTGAACATTGTCATGAGCTGCGTCATGTCCTTTGTCTCAAAATGACTCAAATCTCTGAGCATACATGCCAGCCCCCTATCTCTGGACAATTTACCCAGAGAAGAAAGACTACTTAAAATGTGTTAATCATAAGTTAATTAGAAATTGTGAAATAATTATGAAATAAAATTTCATTAGTCATACTATGCACCTGGTCATGTTAGCAGGTATTAAAAATGTTGACAAAAAAATTGTGTTTGGTTCATCTCTGTGTGAATACATACAAGTGCCACAAAAAATGCAAAATGCATAACAACGCCACCTACGCACGTCTGGATTTTCACGTAGCATTTCAAGGGTGTACCATGACTACAAGAATTCTGGCAAAACCTCGAACTTACGACAGCAATGTGGCCATAAAAAGACTCTGGGTGAACGTGAATCGTTTTAACGTGACAGGCGTGCAACACTGCCTCAAGTAACATCAGAATCAATGCTGGGGCCTCAACAAACATCAGCGTGAGGACTGTGCAATGTTCCCTCCAAGATCCCCTGGGGGACCTACCAAGTATTAACTACTATACCAGTTTTTTCTGGTACTTCAAATCAGTATCTATGCAGCACCTTAAACTTTGGTCTCTAATTGGTTGCTTCTTTGGTTGATTTTAGTACAAGTCGCATCAGATAGCGTCCTGTCAGTAGTGTATCAGTATTTTTCATTTGTTTGCTCTCGTGTGATTGGATGCTTCTCGCGAATCGTTAATCAGCTTGTTCGCTGGTCAGGACTGAGCAGACGAACCGCCATGTTTTAGGTTGGCGTAGAATTTCTTCTAAATGAAGGAAAATTCAGTTGTATCTTTACAAAAAAAAAAAAACCTTTCACAAGGCATTCAACTGGAGAAAAGAAAAGGGATAACAGACCTTGGACTGGGTTTATGTGAAATTCAGCAGCAAGTGGGTGATCAAGGACGAGTTTTTAATGCGCTGTAAGCCATACATGCTCACATACAGCACTTTAATACCAGACTATTCATTAAATAGTACAGCATGGTACGAGGTGTTCTCAGGAGCTTGTCTGAAGTGATGACCATGATTAATAAAATATTTCCTGAATATTTTCCTTCACAGTTGCTCACAATCTGAAACACATTAAATAAATAACAAAGACTGTATCCATCACCATCATCCGCCCACACACCCTCCCGCCCGCGTTGTCATGATCAACCCGGAGCAGATGTTTGTGTGTGTGTGTGTGTGTGTGCTGAATGATAAAATAAAAGAGACTATCAGAGACCAGGTTTGGGAGAGACAAGGCAGGATCTGTCACAATAAATATTTACACAGGCCAAGAGGAGAGCAGGACCAGATCACATTTATCAGCAAACACTCTGGAACCACTGTCACTAAACAGAACTGCACACAATCACACACACAACCAGATGTCTGGTCATCCTCCAACTCAGTTTCAAACAACAAGAGTGGACGAGTGTCTTTTTCTCATAGGATCTACACAACATCAGGCATTTGTTTGAAACGCTCCTACTGTACTACTGCAACAAGATGAAAGACACTCCTTGTGATGGATGGAGGAGGAATAGGAAAAAGACAGAATCTGTGCCATCACAATCACCGAATGTGAAATAGAGTCAAATGCAGCATGCGTTCTCTGCTGCTTTTCGTTACTGATGTGCAGAAAACATTCCACATCCATAAGCAAAAACTTCCTCCTATGCCACTTGATTACTTTACTGAAAAGGAGCCAATACACGATTTCCTTTTTTTTAAAGAATTCAATGCTGAGCATTTCAGAAACGAATGTATTACACTTTCATCACCGTGTCACAGTTATGACACACAGAAAAGCAATCACTGTCCAAGCACGGCTCTGTACGCGGGTTAATAAATAACGTTTATCGCTTTGGCTCTCTTTAATACTTTCCACTGTCGTTGTGATTGTTGTCATGAACTTTCGGCAGGTTTGAAGGTGAAAGTTTTTTCAAATTCAAGCACTCCAAATATTAGGAATGTGTTAGTACTTAGTAATGGTTTATAACATCACACTATGCTAATTTAGCAGGATGCAGACCAGAGATGGGGACTCGAGTTTGCGACTCGGACTCGAGTCGAACTTAAGTCGCACACACACAGACTTCAGACTTGACTTTGTCTCGTGCTCAAAAGACTTCAGACTTGACTCGGACTCGTGTTTTGGGACTTGTGAACAAGCATTACGTTTTCTATTTTTGGCGTATTCACATTGAGGAGACCACGGGTGTCACCGCCATTAAATCTGAAGGGAATGTTTCCCCTTCACATTTCATAATTATTCATTTGGACCCCCTACATTTAACATAAAACGTTAGTTCACCCAGGGCTGTTCCTGTTGTTTCACGAAAGAATCCATTCCACTTGATCGTTAGGAGAAAACACATACCACTGAAAGTCTACTCCGGGTTTTCCGGGTTGTCTACAACAACTCACCGTACGTTAAATTAATGTCCAACTAAACAATGAAATATTAGGAGTAAGCTTTGCCTTATTTACTTTAAGTCACAGTAGGGTATTCTTGGTTGATGGTCAATTGTTTGCAATATTTGCTCCCTCCCCAGACACAGTGGACATAAGGAAACTCTTTACAAAGAAGCGGAAAGTAAGTCACAATTTCCCCACAGGACAGGTTTTTTTCTCCAATGGAAATGTTAGTGCAGTTAGCTGGCTAGTCAATGTTAGGATATC
>JAOVVH010000029.1:15683462-15696079 GCA_028566435.1 Scorpiodoras heckelii | reverse complement strand
CATACACATGCATGCACACATATAATTTATGCTCTATATGCTGAGGGACATGAACGGCAAACAGTCTAGTGTGATTGTGGCTTCATTCTGCTATTGTACGAATGTACAAATCTCATTATTGTCATTCCCTGTCAAATCTGCAGAGAGAAATAAGCAACTGTAAGTTTCCCTTACTCAGCTCTAATGCCAGACTAACAAATGCAAACGTTCTGTACATTTTGGTCTCAGGTTAAACAGTCGCACCAGAATTACACCTTTTGAACACAGAATCACATTTCACAGCTTTTTAACTGATTACTTCATCACAGACACTCATGTGCTTTGTGGTTGGATCTAAACAGCTGTGTTTTCCAGCTAACAGGTTGGAGTTGGAGCATTTTTCTCCTCTTGCCTCCCATATGGCGGAATATAAAACCAAGCTCATTATATTTGTTGCTTTTCCCCGCCTAGAAAAGGCTTTTTGTGTTACTTGAGCCCATCTGTATCTTTGGATTAGTCCAAATGCGGCTTATTTTATTTTATACCTGCACTACATGGTGTATCTCCTAAAAACAGATTAATACAAATCAATATTCATTCACAAACTCACAAACACATACATATATATAATGCTATGTCTTTAAAGGTTAATTCGATGATGTAAATGAGAAATGCTTAACACTTTAGTATGGAACAAAGTGTAGATTACCACCACCTGGTGGTTAATATTCCATATACAACATACGCTTTCAGTGATGGGATTTGAACATGGTGATCATAGAAAGGAATAGCTTAATATGCTTATAGAACATTAATAAATCATAACTATTAAGTCAAACATGGCAGAAACAGCTCTAGAAGCTTCCATAGATGTCTATGGCTTTATATACTGTATGCACTGGTGGATGCAACCAATGACGTGAATAGGTTGTGTTGTAATGTATTTTACAAAGGCTCCAGTACCAGTACAGTAGTTCTGGTACCACGGCTCTTCTGAAGACTTTGACTGTCACATTTACTTCTTTTTTTTTTTTTTTTGCGTGCAAAACAGAGCAGCCTTCATTATGTCTTTTGTCTGTATATCAGTACTGCATATACTATATACTATATATAAGCATTAAGACTGGGGCTGATTTCTTTCTAGACCAGGGTGTAAATCCACGCAGCCTATCAGTGTCCGTCGTTTCAGTCTAACACATCATCAGCACTGTATGAGAGGGAGAATGAAATACAGTCGCAGATTCACTCAATGTGAACGTGGCGGATTATTTACTCATTTTTTTTCCTTCCAAAATATCTAAATAAGCACTTAGATTAAACACATACTGTACATTGTCCAATTAACACAAATTAGACAAAAGGACAAATGACAAAGGGTTACAACTGTCCTATTTTTTTTTAAAAATAAATCATGTTTGGTATTCAGAATAAACACAGACCAGTGCTGCCTATCTTTCTTTAAGTGTGTGAAAGAGAAAGATAGTTTCCCCCAAAACATTATTACGCACGTCAACGTGACTTTGTGATATAATCCATTGCTCAACACTAAACGTTTAATTGATAGATTAGATTTTAGCCTGTACAGAAAGATTATCATTCAGAAATACTGTCATTTGGCACCATATGCAGTTTGTTTAATCCCCAATAGGTGGTGATAAGTGACTCTTATTTAAGCAGGATGTCTGATTTAATCTGCAAAAAGGGCAAATGTGAAATGAGTTGTGGCTCTTGATGCCTGGAACGAAAACCGGCAACTACTCTGAACCTTTTATGGATAAGTCTGGACAGCCAAGGTCTTCTGTTATTCTGATAGAAACAGCTGAATTAGCTAATTATTCCCTGTTAGCTACCGTTTTCTTAAGACGCAACACACGTGCATGACTTATGATTTTGTTCTTTCTTCTAACACACAAAATCATGCCGTAAGCCCTACTTCTGTAATTAGATGGTGAGTTTAAAGAAGTAAAATAATAAGAACAAGAATAAAGCAGAATAAAGATTTCCATTTACGCATTTATATTTGCCTATGAGGAAGCACTTTAGATGTGGACGCAGACAATGGCAGAAAAACTGCTCCAGCAAAGTAGACCTGCTAGGAACTCAGTCAATTCTGTGATACTTCATGGACATAGAATTCATGGGTATGGGTGTTTTATCAGAGCTGACATTTCATGAACACGGTGAACAGATATTTTTTTAGGTTTGTAGTTTCTCCTGTGATCTACTATATTCCAGCATTGGTGAGAAAGTTCCTGGACTAGCAATAGCCTCAATAAAACAATCTTCTTGCTTTGTTGTTATTGCCAAACTTGCACTTAAACAGCACAAACACAGGCTTGGTGGTTAGCCACAGAACTGGCTTGATGAGGGAAAAATCAGCAGGGGTGACAAAACCCACCAGGCTACCACAAAACGACGAAGACGAAGACGAACGAACACGAAACAAACATAAAGCTGGGTGGACTTACAAGTAATTCATTTTTTAGCGTATTTTCCAAATCTACTGGAGACAAAACTGGGCATATCAGAAAGTGGTGGAGAAACATTACGCTTATTCTTCCTAGTCAAACAGTCTTTGATGAAGTGTTAATATGACTAATATGATAATATGTTATTTCTGTAGTAAAAGCTAAATCACAGAGACTTGTATAGTGGACTCTCCACATAATCTAATAATAATAAAAAATTAAATAAATAAATAAATAAATTAATAAATAACAATCAGATTAAAAATGTTAACGAAAATACAAAAAAGTAGAATCATTGCTATTTCTATAATAACATTTATTAATTTAATATTTATTGAAGGAGTCTCAAGTGTCAGTGATTTGGGACAAAGGTAAAGCTGTTCCTTTAAAGCTGTTTTCCACCACAGGAAAGTCTACATTTTGAAGGATGTCACTGTTTACTGTTTCTCCGTAAAGCCGTGGACACATTAAACTTTTGCAGGTCATGTTGCTCTGCGAAATTGTTGGGGCCAAAATGGGGCCGGAAGATGCAATGCAAACAGTCATACATTTTGGTGCTAACAAACCGGCTAATGCACCAACTATATATATAAAAAAAAACAATCACAAAAGATATATACTGTCATATCCAACCTCCTGACTGACGGCGCACCAGGTCGCCTTTTCGTGCTTACACATGGCAACTGTCAGGGTTTCCTCCAGTTTGGATTTACAGTACTGCTATACAAAAGCCCCGCCACTTCAGTCGAGGATGCGAATTTGCATGCCAGAGTTCACCAAACTTGAATTTGGTGCGAAGGGACACTCGTGAAATTTCTTCATCCTGGAAACCTTTGTTGCAAAATTGCTCATCATGGCTAATTCCATTTTAATTAAATGAATGTAATTTCGCTCATGAAAGTTTGCCGATAACATATACAGCATAAGTGATAACACGAGCTAACTTGTTTCATGGATGTTTGACATTACATGTACACTGAAGTACCAGAAAAACTGGTATACCAGTTATTCCTTCATAGGTCCCCCATAGGATCTTGGCGGGAACGTTGCACAGTCCTCACGCTGATGTTTGTTGAGGCCCCAGCATTGAATTCTGATGTTATTTGAGGCAGTGTTACACGTCTATCACGTGAAACGATTCTCGCCAGCCGACGCCGGTCACGTTCACCCAGAGTCTTTTTACGGCCACGGTGCTGTCGTAAGTTTGACGTTTTGCCGGAATTCTTGTAGTCACGGTTACACCCTTGAAATGCTCATACGTGAAAATCCAAACTTTGCTTCTACCTCAGAAATGTTACGACCCAACTCACGAGCTCCGACTATTAAACTGTGATGAAAATAAGAAACTCATGATAACTTGCCATTCTCATGGTGGAAACAGCTCTAGAAGCTTCCATAGATGTCTGTCATTTTATATACGCACTGGCGGATGCAACCAATGATGTGCACAGGTGGTGTTGCTGTGTATTATGCATAGGCTCCAGTACCAGTTTTTCTGGTACTTCTGTGGTATAAGAAGAAACAAATCTTTGGGAGGTAGTAACAGGAACCGAGGAACATCACACCACTCCTTCACTGATTATTTTCCTTACATTTTTTCGGTTTAAGAGGTGAATAGTCAGACCTACAGTAAGAAATGACAGGGTTCAGCATACCCTAAAAATTATAAATATACTTTCATTATTACCTTTCGTCTATTATTATCTATTGTGGAGGTTCCGTATGATTTTGATGGCAAATATTTTTGAAATACTGCATATTTGTATTTTATCAAGTACCCAAGATGTTAAGATTGACTTGAACAAATTTGGTCATTCGTCTACTTGACGACTATTTTATAGACTTAAAGCTGAATCATGAACAGCACTGGTATGATTTGTTTTTCACTTTCTTGGAAGTTTCATCAGAAGAACACAAGAAGCCATTCCTTCACTCCATTTGCTCCCAGAGTCAGGAGATTTATGAACACAGTTGTTTCTTTTTAAGAATCAAGAACCAAGGAGCTGCGGTTAGTGCAAAAATAGAACTGCTTTCTGTGGCCGTAAAATAATAAGCATATAATCAAATGTTAATAAAAAGAGTTTTTCCTCCTTGGTAACACAAGGAAATTGATAAATATTACAGGCTAGTGACTTCTGGATTGTTAGAGCATCGGCTGTCTTAGTATGCGACAAAGAAAGGTTGGTGATTTTGGGTCTTGATTGGAAAGGCCATAGGATTTTCTAGATAAAGGGCAATTGTATTGTTCAGTCAGAAAGTTTTAGTGGGTATGAAAGGCAGAATAAGTTATTTGCCTGCTTTGGAACGTTATAGATGACTTCACAGCAACATTATTTACGATACGCAGTGTACACTGAAAGGAAACTCTCCAATGAGCAATGAACAAGAAAAGTATATCACTGGGTTAAAAAGACAATGTGAAAATGACATGGAAAAGAAAGACAGGACAGATTAAACTGTATGAATGGTTTCTTGGATGGATGGATGGGTGGATGGATGATTGCTTGGATGGATGTATCAATAAATGGATGACTGGATGAACACTGATCAGTGGGGTAGATGAGTGGATAGTGGGTTGATTGCTTGTACAGATGGATGCATGAGTGAATGGTTGATTGGTGGGTTGCTTGGATGGATGGGTAGTTGAATGGTTAGATGTTTAGAAAGATGGGTGGACAGACGTAAGGATAAATAGATACACTGGTAGGTAGGTAGGTAATTGCTTGGATGGCTAGTTGGCTGGCTAGCTGGATGGATGGCTGGGTGGATGGATAGATGGATGATGGAGGGATGGATGGATGGATGCATGCTTACTTGCTTTTGATTAAGGAATGAATGTATGAATGGATGGTTGAATGAATGGTTAGAGAGATGGATTTATTGAGAGACCAATAATGTATTAACAGCTTGAATGGATGGATGCTTACTTGCTTGATAAAATTGATTCATGGATAGCTGATTGGTTCTTCTTATCAATGGATTTACAGACAGGTGAATGATTGGTTGGTTAGTCATCTGGTTGGCTGAATGAACGAACAGACGGAGAGATTAACTGGCTGCTTGAATGAATGAATGTTATAATTTGGCCAGCTGATGGCCAGCTTTCTTGTCTAGAGTGTAAATTGGTAGAGCTGCCTTCCATCAGTCAGTATTTTCCAGCTGCTGTTTTTGCACTTATCATTTGTCTAGAATATGAGAAAGAAGAACTTCGCTGGAAAAGACAGATACTCATTTGGTTTTTCTTTCATATTCGCAGTTTTTTTTGAGATGTCACTGTAATGAGAGAATTAAAGGAAGTCCCTCTTATCTTTTTAATGTCAGGCCAGTTGTTTCCCCAAGCTACAGAGTCACGTGATGAGTAATATCAGTCACCTCGGGGACAGAGAGCCAAGGAAATGTACTTAACATTACTCCAAATGGTCTTTGACTGATTTCATGATCTTATATTTTTTAGCATTGACTTTCTGTTTCCCTGCTACCAAAATGTTGTTCTTGTGGAATTCCCGCACACTGGGATGCATTTCATTTCTTACGTCATCTTCATCATTGAACACATGTACACAGGGTGGGAGTGCTGTGGACATAAAAGGTCTTGTTAGTAACCGTCTCAACAAGTAGTCACCGGCAATTCATCTTAAGTATGTCGTTGGTCTTCCTTTACCTTCCCTGTTTCCTTGTACAATCTCACTTTGTCCTCTCACACTGATCTACTGACATCTTCTCTTCCTTCTGCAACCTCTTTTAGATCATTTTTTGTCTCCTTCCTATCCTTCCTTCTTGCCTTTTCACCCTTCCTTTCCATCCATCCCAAACCCTACATGCCTGCTTCGTTCACGATCCCTTCCTGGCGTAAACTGATGAAGTGGTGCGGTGTGGTATTTCGAGAATTCCTCTCCCTGACCAAACCAGAAGCTTCTTGGCTGAAGTCCTCTCTACTTCCCGACCTCTTCCCAAATAAGGCTTCCCTTCTTCCAGCAGAGGAGGTGAAAAAAAACAAAACAGGCAAAGTGCAATGTGAATAGAGGGAGGGAGAGCCTGCTGAAGAGGAAGGCTTAGAAGAAAAAGGCCATGTCCTTTTAAGGCCACAGTTTCCTTTTCTCTCCGAATCTCTCCATCCTCTGTGTGGCTAGTTCTCTAATGGTGAAGTCATTGCAGCTCTCCCAGTTTTAAGCCTGCTCTTGTCAGAGGGAGGACTCTCCTGCTGCTGCATAAAACACCCACGCCCAGAGATCCACACGCGCATACCTCCTAACACACACTCCTTCAGAAACCGTGCGGAGGAACTTCATCCTAAACCTTATACACAGTGAGTACCGTCTTTCTTATCTTTTTTCTTTTAATTGCTTTCCAAGGCATCGTAGAGATACTCGAGAAGGAGTTTTTGACTTTGTGGATCATGTGACGTCTGACGATCCCTGTGATCTGTGTGTTCATGATTTGAAACCTGATTCGAAGAAAGCTAACAATGGTTGGAATTCCACTTCAGTGAGGCTGGGAAGGTTAACCACAAAATTCTTGGGTCTTATTCATACAGAGTGAATTAGTGGGATTGGAAAAAATATTTGCTCAACTCTGGTGTACTTTTTGTCATTTTTGGTCATATCTCTGCTTGTGGAAAAATGTGTAAAAGTACATTACTGCCAGCCAGGGCAGATCTCTGGCTCTGCTACTTTTGTAACATGGGGCTGAGAAATGCCTTTCAGTGTTTCATCACAAATACAAATGACTGCCATAAAAGGCTGTAACCAGGAGTTCATCTCCCACCAAGGCCCATTCCAATTTATTGACTGTCAGTGCTGGTTCTTGGACACACACACACACAAGCTCACAGGCTCTCAAACACTCAGTCATCACCACTAAACATGTGGTATACAGAACACACTTCTTCAAGTAAACCTTGGAACAATTTACGATCAGACCTCCAAAGATTTATCCGGACCATTTGCAGCAACATTCAAAGCAAGTCGTTACATTATGTCAAGAATATACAGTACGTCTTCAACGTCCTAGTAGAACCGTTATCGGGTTCCCGAAAGTATCAACCGATTCTTCCGTTCATCGTGACTTTTTTTAAAGAACCAAACCTTGCTTCTTCTTTGCCATTACTCTACCTTTTCTGGCAGGAATACCTTGAATAGTTAAGCAGTAGCACTGCTGCTGGTAGTGCTGAGCAGTGGAAGATTAAGATATCTGCAGAGCATTCCAGCTGCCACTCAGCGCCGATGTCATTACATCATTACATGTGTTCAGTCATTCTTCAGATCGGCGCTCCAGAATTTTCTCCACAGCCGCTGTGGCAACAGTGGAAAAAATGTGGAATTTGGAGCTAGACACCAGGAAGGAAAGAAATCTCAGACGTTTGTATCTTCAGAGGATTTTCCAAACTCATCAGCTCAAACAGGGATCAGGCAGGTGATTAGAGACATTTTTTCCACCCTACTTGTGCCTCAGAAGTCTAAATAAGCACATATGGAGAGAAGGCAAATCGCAGGTTTGTATGAATGCTTTTGAAGTAACGACTCCTTTATAGGGATATTTGGACACATTTAGGGAAGGAGTCTCCAGTGTTGGTACTTTGTAAGAGTCAGAGGTAAAGCTGTAACTTTAGGAAAAATTAGTAGGAGTTCTCTGCTTTCTCTGTAACCAAAATTTGTGTCATTAACGTCAACAGAAAGTGAAGGAAGTCTAGACATACCTGTTAGCTTAAAGTGATCAGATTAAACGTTACTATAAACGGATAAGACGTTCTTAGTGTTCTTTAAAAAGCTCTAATCATTGACAGGTAGCTCTGGTAAAAGAATAAAACTCTTCACTCGTGATTATTTTCGGAAAATAATCAACGTCGTGCCGCATCACACCACTTCGTCATTGGATTGCACGGCATATCAAACTCTGGACATATGAATGAGAGAGTAATAGTTATGCCATGGTTTATATTCACAGAAGACAGAGTTTGAAATCGCTTTTCAGGATGGGAGGGATTCCATAAGGTGGAGTTCCTGTGTGGTTTCTGGCCAGCGATGGGTCGACCTGAGTCACGCAGAGTGTTCAGGAACATCCAAATGGCCTAAAGCCAAGTTATAGAGTGTTTTATATCTTAACCAGGGTGTGTACAAACTCTAACAGTTTGCCTTGCATATTCTTGCCCACCTCTAACCTCCAGGACCAGAGCGTGGTGGTGTCCAGACATCAAGATGGCAGCACAGGTGACAGTGCTGCTGACTCTATACAGTTGCTACTGCGTGTGGGCTTGGCACCTAGAAAATTCAAATGTGCTTGTGCAGCCTTTAGAGCTTCCTTTGGTACAGTTCTTCCGCTCACGTTAACTCACTAAACGACTGATTTCCAATTGGATTTTTTTTCATAAATCAGCTGTGTCCAAATGAAGACTCAAGGGCTGCTACAAATCGGCTTAATTTTATTTTCTGGCAGGAACGTGCATGATTTGGGTAAAAAAATTGTATTAAGATGCCACAACTGTGCTGATTTATTTACATGGCAGCTTGTGTCCACTATGTTGGTTGTTGGCTGTTTTTCACTGGTTTGGGGTTGGCTTGTGGCTTAACGTAACATGTTTCAGCAGAAGGGGAAAGAAGACTGGGACACTGCTCATGACATCGTTTTAAAATGGTGCAAAAAAAGTGCAAATAAAGTGCATTTGAGCTTCATATTCTGGACTAAGAAGAGCTCAGAACCTCCCCTAGAAAGCAGCGCACATTCTTTCTCCTTATTCATAATCATACTTTCCATTTACATGCTTGTGTCTGGAGCAGGGAACCCCAGGCATGGCCAACAAAGGTCCATCCTACGGACTGAGTCGCCAGGTGCAGGACAAGATCGATAAGAAGTACGACCCCGAGCTTGAGCAGCGTCTGGTGGAATGGATTGTAGCCCAGTGCGGTTCTGGAGTGGGGAAGCCTGCAGAAGGCAAGCAGGGTTTCCAGGATTGGCTGAAAGACGGATGTGTGAGTAATGATGCCCCTCCCTATGATGAGTTCAAAGACCTTATCTGGAAGACCTGGTTGATCCAAGGATACTCAGTAATGTTAATAGATACTATGGAGGCTAGTTTATGGATCAGGTTTGTATATGGTTAACAGAGCCTTTCTAGGTTTCTTTATATTCTGTATATTAGAAACTTTAGTATTTCTGGCTAAATATTACTTCAACAAACAAACTTAAATAGCTTGAGTGCGTCACGGTAAGACTTTTCATTGGGATCACCTCTGTAACTACCCAGTATGTTACTTGATACATTTGACAAACCAAGCTAAACCATTTACAAAGGCATTAATCATAATCAATACTAAGTGCACAAGAATGGGTTCCTGAGTGGTACAATGTTTGGGCCAACCATGGCCAAGAGAGCACTGTTGCCCCTGCTTTCTGGTTCACAAGGAACCTGTCTTCCCAATCAGGCTGACATCATCAAATCATATTCATGTTTGATTTTTGAAATCAGAATAGAGCTGTGTTAAGGAAATGTACACCTTCACACTCCCAGAGTGGTAGCTGCTTCATGAAAAGGAAAGCCTAGCTAGAGAATGAGAATTGGCCCATTGCTATTAACTATTATGCAAAATCCATCTTGCCTTATCTTTCCAACAGTCCCACACCTCAACTATGACTAATAGTGGTCTTGGTGTCTCTCAGGTCCTGAGTGAGCTCATCAACGCTCTCCATGATGGAGAAAAGCCCATAAAAAAGATCCAAAGTTCACCAATGGCCTTCAAACAGATGGAACAGGTGTCTCAGTTCCTCAACGCTGCAGAGGCGTATGGTGTGACCAAAACCGACATGTTCCAGACTGTTGATCTCTGGGAGGGTGAGTAAACTAATATGTGCTTCATCACTTAAACAAATGGTTCCTTTAATACAGCCAAATTAAGTCCCAGGAGATGCAGCTTAAGTTCTCGTTGTGCTTGTGTTAAAATACTAACGCTACTTTCACATGCCCAAAGGAAAAGACCTGGCTGCGGTGCAAAGAACACTGATGGCCCTCGGCAGCATTGCAGTCACAAAGAGCGATGGGATGTTCCGTGGTAATCCTGACTGGTTCTTCAAGTGAGTAGCGGCAAAATATAAGAAGTTGCAAAATATACAGGGCATTCAAGGGTTTCTTCGGTGTTCTTCACAATGGGTTGATGTTGGTCTGCCTTTGATAGTGAAACACTTTATTTACATGAGACCCTTAAAGGGGTGTAGCATGGGGCACAGTGGATAGTTCTGTCGCCTCACTATGTCTACATGGGTTTCCTCTGGGAGGTCCAGTTTCCTCCAACAGTCTAAAGACGTGCATGTAGGTGAACTGGAGATAATAAATTGCCCCTGGGTATGAGTGAATGTGTCTGTCTGTGTGTCTCCTGTCCTGCGATGGACTGGTGACTTGTCCAGGGTGTTTTCCTACATTCCACCCAATGAATACTGGGATAGGCTCCAGAACCCCCTTGTGACCCAGTAGAAAGATAGGTGAATCAGATAATAAGTGAGTGAACCCTTAAGGGGTTCTCTAGGGGGACAAAGTGAGTAACTCTTGTAACTCTCCAAATGCTCTCCAGGAATTGCCATCAGTGACCAGAAATGAATGAAAATTCATTTAAGACATAAAGTTCTCAGTTTATTGTGTACAATTACTGTATTTAAAAACCAATTAGGTGGAAAATCCGTATTTTGTACGTGATATACGCAGTCCTAATACTGCTTATAACATACTGTGAATGTCTTGTGGTGTTGTCCCTACTGCTGTGAGCTATATTAGCGAAGAATGGTGGGAAAATGGACATTGTGACAATTTGTATTATTTTTCCATGCCTACCTTGAAAGGAACCTAAAAGGAAAACCTTGTTTGACATTGAACCTTTAAAGCATTTCCCAGAAAGGACAACTGGAAAGAAAACCCTAGACATCAACAATGGATCGTATCAACATTCCTTCATTACTCTATATAAATACGTACCTCTGTGACGAGTATGGTATGATGCATGGAGAAGACGTGTCCAGCATTGCTGTTTTTTTCGCCTATTACAGGAAAGCTCAGGAGAACCGAAGGGACTTTTCTGACGACCAGCTGAAATCGGGGAAGAGTGTGATCGGCCTGCAGATGGGCTCCAACAAAGGCGCATCCCAAGCTGGCATGACAGGCTATGGTAGACCCAGACAGATCCTAAACCCTTAAATCCATTCATTTCTACAACCCCATCCATTTCCACGCCATCTTATCACTCCAAACATGCGCCAAAAGTCTTAAATCTACTACACTGACCGTATACAGACACCATAAGGACATACACACTCATGCACTCATACACTGCTCACATACAATACAAGAAACAAACCAACATTGCTGTTGCACATCCGGGACAACGAGTAACGAGTTGAATGAATTCCCAAAATACGGCACATGGATGATGTACATTTGTTAACAATTGGCTTTTGTCGGTCCTGATGTTCTAAGTGATTTTAGTACCAATGTAATGTAAAGATTTTTAATCATTTGGACGTCACGTTTAATTTTTAGCGAACCTGTACTTCTATGGTCAACATTCTCTACAAATAAAGGTATGCTAAAACAAATGATTGGAATAAGATTGGAATTTCTTAAACGTGAGGCTGTTTTTTCCCCCCTGTCTGACGCACAGCACAAGTCCAGCCTTGTATTTTTGTATTTTGTCTAATTAAAAGAGACTGAAAAAAAAGAGGTTTTATTTCTGTTTCTTGAAATGGAATAAGGCGAAAGCAATTTTAAAGACGCTAATGGAAATGCTTCATTTTCTGAGGACAGTCAGTCCAGATTGTAAAGTAATGACCTCCGAACTAAACGTTTAATTCAGGTCCACTTCCGTCGGACATTTTAACACACTGCCAGTTTAACTCCCTATTTTATCCATTAACTGGCCTGATGCGCCTTAACAGAATTTAACTGAAAATGTTATTTTTCTACGGCTCATTTTAGAGGAAATATTCAGATGTCATACTGCACATTGGGATATTTAAGTGGACCATTATGTCGGGGATAAACAGTAAAAAAAAAAAAAAAACAGTTAATTTTCAGATTGATTGCGTTTCAAGACATATTACAATCCAAACAGGACCTGTTACAGGGGTTAGACAATGAAACTGAAACACCTGTCATTTTAGTGTGGGAGGTTTCATGGCTAAATTGGACCAGCC
>JAOVVH010000029.1:15599240-15616413 GCA_028566435.1 Scorpiodoras heckelii | reverse complement strand
CGAGTCAATGGCAGAATAAGCTGTTTGGCATTGGCGGAGAGGATCTGGCAAATTTTTCATGGGAGCAACCCACATACTCAGCTCTGCTGCTCATCCCACAAATGCATGTTCCTTACAACTGTGGCACCATTTAAAAGGGAAATTAACAAGCTTTCTAACGGTATAAGATTTATTGCCAAGAAGTATTGTTACAACAAAGAAATCATCTACCAAACACAAATTTAATTACTTTTTTGTGCTACATATATAATATGAGTTTGTTTATTTTTTTCTATGCACGGAGACTTTGTGGACACCCTGTATTAATGTTGATGGTAATATTTTAAAATGTGATTTCAATGTTATTGTCGAAATCAATGAAAAATGCAAGTGCGATTTTGGAAAGAAAACTAAAAATGGCATAAAAAGCCCAGAAAACCATTGAAAATATATAAATATTTGTGCACCTAAATTAACGTGTTAACACGTTCGTTAACGCATTAAAGAATTAATCGCAATAAATTTTTTTTTTACGGCACTACAAATTTTAACGCAGATTATAAATTAGCTAAACTACGCAATCCAGCTGCGCCGCAGTGAACACAAACATTCCAAAACTGACTGCCACGTTACTCGTTTTAGGCTGCATTCCAATCGCAAGTGTAACTAATCTGTATCCCTGCTCCCTACACACTGCACAGGATACAGAATCCCAAGGACACTTCGTAGGGAATTTGGTCACTAAAACAGTTCTGTTTGAAACGCCCTGCAATGCCATCAACAGTGGACAGCTGATTGGTTGTGTTCTACATTACAGTACTCGGCTGTATTTAGCATGATAAACAATACTGTTCAGACTCATTTTATACACTGTAGGCACTTTTGAAATAAAGGTGATGAAATGTCTATGAACTGTGGGTGATGTATTTTACCTTTTTAATGTATGCTTTGGTTAGAACGTTAACTTACTCTTCGGTTGCAACGTGCCGCGTTACTCTAATTGGTGAATCGATGCCTTTAATTAAACTCCAACTCTAATCAGTATATCAGATGAACGAAAGACAAAGCAGTTTTTTATTTAAAATAACGAAAAGACATCAATCATCGTTAATACTTCACTTTTATCAAATAAAGTCAAGTGAATAATGAGGCAACGTTCAGTAGTCATTTCTCTTTAATTTTCAATGGTCCTACGATGCCTCCCTGCATGTACAACGCAAATCAAAATGTGCGTTAAAACCGCGTTTAACGCGCAATTTAAAAAATTAATTGCGCGATTAAAGTGATTTTAAAAATTCATTGTGTGACAGCACTAATAAATATAAATAAATACCAAATGTGGAAATTACTTTCAACTGTGCTGTAACTGTTTTAGGGTTAATGTGCCTTTATAACTACAGCCAAATACGAATTTCATTTTAACTCTTATAATCAATTTTGTAAGTGATCACATTAGACTTACTGTCTGTAATTCAATGTATCATGATGATGATGATGATCATCATCATCATCATCATCAAATCTTCTCATAATCAACTGTCTGTAATGAAGCAGAGGCTTCACAAACAAAGACAAAGCAAGCCAGTATCCAGCAGCATGGTCATGTGACAGAAATGAAGCCTCAGAGACTTCTGGGATGGTCCACAGCATATGAAATATCCAATTAACCAATCAACAAGCAGTTTAACAGGAAACAGTAAAGTGGTTCTCCTGAGGCAGATTGGTTTAATATATTCTAGCGTAAGCCTCCATGTGAGCAAACAGAGCTTGATTCTTATTCACCGCAAAGTCTCACAGGACGATCGGTATGCCGTCCATGGGCGTGAATCTGATCTCCTTGAAAATGATAATGCAGGGAAATGCAGGAAGTTGAAAGAGAAGTGTGAAAGTAGGATGAAAAGTGAAGGAGCAAAGAGTGTAGTATCTGGTGCCAGGCAGGAGTCATTACAGGCTCTGCCTAATGATGACACACAGACAGAGCTTTCCTTCTTCTAATACACCACCACCCTGACAAGCTGCCTTGCTAATCGTCTGACAAAGCGATGCACTTGCTCCTGGTACACACATCTCATATCTCCTCCCACAGAATGGGGCAGGCGTTGACAGATCTGTCAGAGCACTCACAGAGCTAGCATGATCTTAGCTAACATCTCGACATCCCAGCAATGTCCACTCTTTCGCCGCGTAACATGATCTCGGCACTGTGAGTGCAGCAAGACAAGTGGCGGATGTGTTTCATTTTTCACGCGTGTTAAAGGGGAACATCTCATTTCACACATATTTCAGTTTCAATCCTGACTCTTTGGGGCTGCGTTAAATCTGCTAGCGTGTGTCAAGGTCATGCTTTTGGACTGTTAATGCATTCCTGCAAAAAAAAAAAAATGCATTAAATAAAAGCAAAGCCACTTTTTGTACATTTGAAGCACAGACGCTATTCAGCCACGTCTGGCTGATGTATTTGAAAACTTCCTTAACCTTAACACTACAGCTAAATTCATTGAAGTTAACATTTATAAACTGATGGGTATTTCTTAAAAAAACATTACAAAGACTGAGAGAGGTTAGAGCTTCTCATCGAGTGCTCATCCTCGAGGGAGATAAGCTTACATGGCGAGAGGCGAGTGTCTCATTACACCGGGCAGATTATTGTATACCCATGCATAGCCTCTACAAGTAGGTGCAGGTCAGCAAAAAAAGGAAAGTCATCAAAGCCCTGTGATGATAAATAGGCACCTGCTGACTGCAGATCTGTTGTGAGAACGTGGCATGTCTCCAGCCTCCTGATGCTACATGCTTTAGCGCATACAAGACTAACAGAACAGCAAGTAATTACTCAGATGAATGAGAGTTCATTAATCAGTATGACAAAAAGGACGTCCTGGTGTCCTCTGTCTGCTGCATTGCTGCTTAGAGACCTGCTTGTGAGGAGAATCCTTGAGACATGCATGGTTGCAGGAGATACATGGGGGAAAATAAAAGAAGGAAATTGTATATCAAGTGGGTATGCGCAAATGTTTTGGCAACCCGGTTACATTTAATTAAAACTAAACTCATAGATTTGCACCTGAGATCTTTGTCCCTGCCTGCTGCTGTTTTCACAGAGACTCTTGCATGATCATCTTGGGACTGTTACTCAATGATCAATACGGACAAAGTGCTACGGCATCTAAAAACGTCTTGCAAATATGATTTCTGCACCAGTAACAGGGTGTTACTAAGTACTGACTAAGAGGTGCCCAAACATTTTCTCATGCCATGTTTACAGCACTGTATTATGTTCAGCAAATTAAGTTATTGCGTGTTAAAAATTTGCCGAAATATTTCAGGTTTTATTCTTGGTGGTATTGCGTTCTATTCAACTACTATTCAGATAGAAAAGTACACAAATTAAGAAGAAGAATAGGTCAGGGTGCCAAAACTTTTGTATACGTGTGGACAGGGGAAAATGTTTCATGATGACTTCTGAGTTTGAATTCCAAGTTGGAAATTTTGGGATAATTTCTCCAAACCTGGACACTAGCAACAAGTATGTGCAAGAAGTGTTAAAATAAAAAGATAAAACTTTGGGTTATTTTTTTTTTTTTTACAATTCAAAGTATGAATTAATATACCTGTAATTCTTTTTTAATTTCTGTTGGAGATAACTAAGAGATGTGCTCATGCTCATGCTGTAAGACAAGTAAGAGATGTGCTCATGCTTAACTTAAACCTAGTTTAACCTAGACCTCTTCTATTTTAAATTCCAAGTTGAAAATTTTGGGATAATTTCTCCAAACCTGGAAACTAGTAAAAAGAATGTGCAAGAAATACTAAAATAAAAAGATAAAACATGTTTTACAATGAACTTTATGAAAAAATACATCTGTAGTTCTTTCTAGCTTCTGTTAATAGACAAGTAAGAGATGTGCTAATGCTTAACCTAAACCTAGTTTAAGCTAAACTTAATAGATTTTAGGTTAAAGTAGAATCATGACTTTTAGCTAATGAACATAAAAATTGGAACCAATTGGATGAATGATGACGTCTACGTTTGAAATCCAAGTGGTAAATTTTGGGATAATTTCTCCAAACCTGGAAACTAGCAACAGGAATGTCCAAGATTTAAGGTATTAAAATAAAAAGATAAAACCTTTTTTAGAATTCAATTTATGAAAAAAAATACATCTGTAATTCTTTTTAAACTTCTGTTAGTATATAAATAAGAAATGTGCTAATGCTTAACCTAAACCTAGTTTGTAAGTTTTTAACTTTAAGTTAACTTAAACTTAGTTTGTAAGTTTTTAACTTTAAGTTAACTTAAAACTAGTTTTTAAGTTTTTAACTTTGTGTTAACTTAAACCTAGTTTTTATGTTTTTAACTTTAAGTTAACTTAAACCTAGTTTCAGTAGAGTAAATCCTAGAAGATTTTAGGTTAAAGTACACCCCTGACTTTTATCTAATAAAAATAAAAATTGGGAACAATTGGATGAATGATGACCCCCTGAGTGTGAATTCCACGTTTGAAATTTTTCAGGTAAGTTCTCCAAACCTGGAAACTAGCAACAAGATGTGCAATTATTAAATTAAAAATGCTTTTTTTTTTTTTTTTTTTTTTTTTACAATTCAATGTATGAAAAAATACATCTGTAATTCTTTATTAAGTTCTGTTAAAACATAAGTAAGAGATATGCTAATGATTAACTTAAACCTAGATTTTAAGTTTTTAACTTTAAGTTAACTTAAACCTAGTTTAAATTAAGTAAATGCTAGAAGATTTTTGATTAGAGCCCCAAATTTTACTTAATAAACATAAAAATTGGGAACAGTTGGATGAATGATGACTTCTGAGTTTGAATTCCAAGTCGGACATTTTGGGACAATTTCTCCAAACCTGGAAACTAGCAAAAAGTATGTGCAAGAAGTGTTAAAATAAAAGATAAAATATTTTTTTAACAATTCAATTTATGAAAAAATACAACTGTAATTCTTTATTAAGTTCTCTTAATACATAAGAAAAAGATGTGCTAATGCTTAATGTAAACTTAGTTTAATTTAAATAAATGCTAGAAGATTTTAAGTATAAACTACAACCATGACTTTTACCTAATAAACTTAAAATTTTGGAACGGTTGTACGTTTTCTGTCTTCTCACTTGACGTGACTGTGGAAATTTTATTTTATCTCGGATTTAGTATTTAATCCCCTCTTAGCTTCCATTCTCTCATCTCCATCTCTCCTCATCACACACTTTTATTGCGTTCAAAAGAGAGCATGGCATGATTAAAGCTCTAATGGAAGATTGCTGGAATGGAGGTGGAACTTGATGGCTTTTAGTCATAATTATTTTCCTCATTATGTTCATCGGGGGCTAAATTGAAAAGTCCTGAATAGCACCAGGGAATGGAATTCTTCTCTCGTTCCTCCTCCTCCTTCTCCTCCTCTTTTCTTTTTTATCTGTGTGATTGCTTAATAGCTGGGGTTGTGTAATTGTAGCATGTGGACTCGTTTCTTTTCATCTGCCTCTGTCTGTATCTCTCTTTATCTCTCCTTTCATATCTCTCCTCTGTCTCTATCTCTGGCCAGAATTTCTTCTGCCCTTCTTTTTCTTGACTTGGTTTTAAAGCTGACAGAGACATGGCTTGCAACTGAAGGCCTCTTTTGCTATTAAGAATGGCAGAAGGACAGAAGGATTGGTTGTGCAGCGACACAAAGGGATGCGATTGTGCTGCAGAGCGAGGCTGCACGTGTGTGTCACTGGGTGTGTGAGCCGACAGCTGAGGGAAGCTTCTGCAAAGCAAGCACGTCTGCCCATGACAAATAAAACATCACCAGCACACTCGCCTCAACAGACTTACTCGGATTTCAGGCGCCTAGCCGCGAGTGTCGTAGCCTTTTAATGCTCAGGTTGGTTATGTAGCAAATGTAAAGAAGTGACATTTGTAAAGAAAGGAACAAACCACTTGAGGATGTGCTGTTATAGGAAAATAACCAAGTGGACTCACTTTTATGTTGCCAAATTTTATTATTTTCAAATAACATCCACATCATGAATTAATAATAATAATAATAATAATAATAATAATAATAATAATAATAATAATAATAATAATATTTACTTATTTACTTATTTGTTTATATCATTTAAATTTATTATTATTATTATTATTATTATTATTATTATTATTATTATTATTGTTATTTTCTTTATTTTTTAAAATCTAATACAAAGTAATTTGATGCAAAAACACTGTTTTTTTTGCCATTTACAGTTACATTTAATGTTGTGGAACATCTCTGAGAAACCCTTACACTGGAGACTCCTTCCCTATAAGCAAATAAACATATTATTAGGATTAGATTCTGTGTGAAACATATTATTAGAATTAGATTCTGTGTTAATGAACAAGCTCATTAATATAATATATGCTGTAGTATGAGCAAATTTAATAAAACCTTCTTTTCAATGTGCCATTTATCATTATTGTAAAGCTCTGTCAGTCTGTGTTTCTGCATACAGGCTGCAGTGAGAGAGACACTGAGCTGACCGTAGGCTGAACTGTGTGTGCTTGTGTGTGTTTGTGTGTGTGTATGTATGTGTATGTATGTATGTATGTGTGCATGTGTGTGAATTTGTGCTTTTATATGCCTCTGTGAGTCTGAGTGTGTGCCTGTGCTTGTCTCAGGCCTTGTCATCGGGCTTACAGCTCAAAGAAACAGCTCTGTTATTTAAAGTCGGCTCGAACAAAGAACCTCACAAAAAACAGTGTGTGATATTTTGAACCACCAGTAATATTTTACAACTTGGGAAAATATGACGAATGGAAGAACACATGCTCTCTTTTACTTTCCCTATATAGAAATGCAGAAAGTACCAGAATAGTACCATAGTGCTGTCGGATTCTCGATTCTGATTGGTCAGAAGGTGTTTATTCAGTTTCTTAGGCTTGTTCTGCAGCTTATCATAAAACTGAAAATTTAGGATGTGACTCGAGAGCTAGAGTGAGAAAGTGCATTATACTGTATCTCTTAACAGAATATATTTTTGCCAAAATTAGTATATAGATTGCGAGCGCTGTCCCAGTATAACCAGTGTAACCTGCTAGCTTACATCAGCAAGTCTGATAGCAGCAGCTCTGACAGTATTGTTTGGAAAATCACAGGTTTATATTAATGCAAGTCAAAGTCATGACAAGCAGATACAAGTGCTAATCCTGCCCCAACCGTAATCTTAACCATTCTAAATGTTTCATGCAAGTCTAATAAACATCTACTGATAATCTCTGCTAATCTACTTTTGACTAGAAGAAAAGCCAAGAATGATCATATTCTACAGGGTGTCCCAAAAGTCTCCATACATAGGAAGAATTGTAGCGTTTTTAATTGTTCCTGTGTACGGAGCCTTAGGGGACATCCTGTATTATATATCAAAACATGACCTAAGGCTGTGATTAGCTGTTTAATTAAATATTTATAAAGAACCAGAACCCTTATCAATGCTGTGGTTACCATCCGGCTCCAAGTGCCTTATCAGCGGTTACTGTTTCCGAAATCCTACTGATACATTTGTGCTAACACTTGGCACCCACACTGGAAAGTGATACCTGTGCATGTCCAATTCCTTTCAGCCACAGGATTTTAAATTGCAGGCTTATTTTAGAAAGAAAGAATAAAAAAAGTAACTTAGGCAGTCTCTCATTGCCAACCATTGCTAACATGGATATTTAGCATGCACGTTAAACAGAACTCCTAAGCAATCACAGGGTTTTTTTCCCATCAAATGCCACTGTAGCTATTGACTGTGCTCGTGTTGCAAATTACAAAATGCATTTGTTGACCACAAGATTGCTCTTATTTGGGTGATTTTTCTGTGACACTTGAAATGCAAACTCATGATGGCTATGAACTATGAACTTTTTAACTAAGCTGCCTAGAAACGATGTAGAAATCATTTTAAGAGCGGGTACAACATGCTTCTTCTTCCATTTTTTCCCCCACCACTACTTCTTGTTTGAGGATATCATATACTTAGACTTCACCAATCCACATGACACTTGGTGTGGTTGTAGCCCCGCATGTCTGATACTGAATATAAGGTTTGTCTCTTTAGATGTGTGTTTCCCTTCCTGCTAGCACCAACTGAATGAATTGGGGTAGGCTCAAAGTATGTTTTTGGCAATAGCTTGCAAACCATTTTCCCTAAAATTATGAACTTTTTATGGAAAGTTACGGCATTATTGTAGCTCATTACATTCATCTGTAGAGTAGCACCACCTAGAATAATGTGCAAAAAATCTAGCAATTTACTAGCCGATATCTTGGGACGTAAAGGCTCAAACGTCACGAAATTTCACACCCTGGATCACAACCAAATTATTTAGACGCACACCAAATTTTGCCAAATTTCATCAATAGGGGGTGCTGCAAATGGCATATTTCAAAATCTCAAGATTGGGCAATTTATTTCGCATTTTATACAGCAGTCAAATTCCACATTAGTTGTTTTTAGATTATGTGGAGCACTTGCCATATAAATACAAGTAAAAAAAAAGATAATGTAACAGAACAAATGCATTAATACTAACCTGTGATTTACCTAGCAGCCAGAACTACTGTCAGTGCTGCTGTTATAGTAAATAAATCAACACCTTCAGTCCCACCAGCCTTCATAATTCAGCAGGACTACACTATTATATGTGGTCTCGATTATAAATATTGGTTATGATGGATACTCTGGAGGAAAAAAAATGTATGTGCACTGTTTTTGTCCTCAGACATTAAAAAGAATGTGACAATAAGAAATGACTGGGAAGTTCAGCAGAGACGGCGGAGACTACCTTTCTTCCCTACAGCACCTGATCCTTAGCCAAGCAGAGACGGGAAGCGAGAGAGAGATAGAAGGGAAGTATGAAAAATGGGGGCAGGAATTAGACAATCGAGTGGTTTAATTTTCTGTTTAACTCACATGCTGTAACTATAAAAAGGCAAACTCCTGCGTGCAACTGTTTATAAGGGGGAAAGGAATGGATGAAGGAATGTGTAGAAGGAGGAATGAGACTAGAAAAGGAAGAGTGTAGACAGGAGAGAGAGAGAGAGAGAGAGGGAGAGAGAGAGAGAGTGAGGGAGTGACAGATTGCGACACTGAATTCCATTCTCGGTGTGTTTTGAAAGGGAGCTCTGGGTCACAGCGTGTCAGCATGCCAATGTCCATATTTGTGTCTGAATCTTAGTGTGTGTATCTGGATGACTCTCTGATCTCTGTGCAGTGGTGAGTGCGCAGTATGCACACACACACACACACACACACACACACACACACACACACACACACACACTCTGATGTAAAGAGTGGGATTAGTTCAGCTCCACTGGGGCTTGCTCCATCTCTCGGCTCTCGGTTATTTATTTGACTCGGGGACTTACACGGCTCACATTTCAGCAATATCGCTCAGCCACGACAGTGCAACTCACATTACGGTTTAGTCCGTGCCCCTGGTCAGCGCTGCTTCCCATCCTGATAGCAAATCCTCTTGTCAGACCGATACACACTGCTTATGACAGGATTCGACAAGATTTGAACTTGACTCAGCTTAACCCTGGCGCTGTATCTGTGTAGAGTGCAATACTTAACCTTTATAACGGCCAGATTTACAGACACCTTCACCATAATCATCCTGCTTGAAATGACCGTGGCTAGCAAACCCAAGGGTCCTCATGTCGAGCATGCCGACAACTGTCATTTTCAAGCTTCCTTGACTACAGAATGGCTGCTGTTGGCTGTTTTTTGGTGGTATAGCCCTGCATCTACCAATAGAACTAGTCAGCACCCCGTTTCCACCAAATAAGCTCTGGTTCTTGAACTGGATCCTTGGAACCTTGGTGCGAACTGGCCTACATTAACACAAGTTTTGAGTGGAACCATATGTAATTCAGGATCATCAGCATCATCAGCAGAGGGTCATTACACAGTGAAAGTAAACAGCAGTAGCAAGATATCAAATCGCAGTGATGACCTGCAAGCTTTCGTTCTGATGTTAGAGATATCCAAAAAACAAGCATGGACAGCAATAAATGCTAAGAAGATGTAGACTATTTCGTGCAAGACGAATATATTTTTTTTTGCAGACGTATAGCCTAGACAAGTGTTATGGAAACCAATGTCGAGTCAGCACATACGTTTTTTAATTTGCATGATAAATATGACCCGCCGACTATGGTTAAAACCTGGAAAACCTGCTAGTTCCAAACCATTTTATGTTTGGTCGAAACTGAACCAGAAGCAGTTCCATGTTGGTGGAAAAGTTGTATCAGTGCTGTGCCTGAGTTCTCTGATTGCTTATTTGCTTATCAGTCCAATCAGTGCATCTTTTTTTTGCATTTCTTCATCTTTATCCTGGTCGGGGTCATGATGGCCGGTGCCTATCCCAGGAACACGGTATGTACAGCCGTAATCCGGCCTGGATCCCTTCACACCTTCATCCCTACGGGCAATTTAGACCAGGCAATCGATCAATCAGCATGTTTTTTTTTTGAGAGGTGGGAGGAAATCAGAGGACCCGGTGGACTTGGAATCCTATAAAGCTATGAGATGGCAGCTGCAGTGCTGCCTGGTTTTCAATTTCTCCTTAACGTTCCTCAGGGGCTGACTGCAAGCACTGTTGGAGAAGCTATTTTGTAACCTTACGCTACAAGTTACTTAAATTTAAAAGATCTAAGCTACAGCCAAACTACCCTTTTCATAAAGTAGCAAGCTAGACTACAAATTCCTATGAAAAATACTTCTCGTAGGCTAGTGTAGAAGACAGATTAGACATATTGAACTTGCTTCCTGACAAAGGGAAAATTATTCATGTACACCAGCAATAACCAGAGCCTTATTCCAATAAAAAAGGGTGGCATGGATGATTGTCTCTCTCTCTCTTTCTGCCGATCAATCTTGTTTTTAACACTGGGATGTTGGACCATACATATTTGGACGATAATTACCATTTAGAATAAAAGCTTTAAAGCTTCACAGCTTCACAACAATGCACCTTTCTAGGAAAGAAGATACATATTGAATGTACACTAGGCGTACCCACTGCAAAAAATGAAATGTATACAAGTCAAAAAATCTTTAGATTTCATTTTTTTGCAGTGCCCTTCCAGGTTCCAACCTAGCTTTCCAAGGAAAAGTGATGTTCAGTAAATTTTTTTTGAGAGAGTATACGTAAGGAATCCAAACTCCAATCTAGGGGTTAAATGCACCCAGGGACCCATCAGCTTTTATCTGACAGCTCTTGGATTTAAACTCACAGGCCCTAAGCCAATAACCGTACATAGCGCCTCAGCATAATAGCTTTGGTGTAAATAGCGTGGGCCATGCCATGTCCTTGGATCTCATGCTGGTGCATTGTGGGTACAAAAATCTAATAAAATAATGTTCCTCATTATATTTCACTGCTTTACATGCAGAAAACAATGTTCTCTCTTTAACACTATACCGCTGTTGAATATATAAAATGCATCATTTCTCCTAGGCCATCAGCACATCATTCTGTCACTGACATTCACTGTCACTTTTACAGCATCCTTGTGGAACTGTTCTACAATTATCCCTTGCTTTAAGCCTTGACTGAACCTTGTGAAGCTGTAAAAGAAAAAAAAAGCTCTACTTTCTTTTAAACGAATGTCCTTCAAACAACAAGTGTCATCTTTTTCTTGGACATATGCAGTAGCACTCAGATTCGGGGTTAAGCAGATAACCAAGGATTAGGATTCATAACAGCGCTGAGAGAGCAGTTCTGCTTTCTTGGCATGCTGTCTGAGTAATGCCACACTAACCCGGGGGGTGTTACCTCATGTGTGGAATACCAGCACACGGGCAGAGAAGACAGTGGTAAAGTTCAACAGCTATTAAAGAGCAAGTGTGAGCACAAAAATAGGAGTGCTGTAGGTCCTGCACATAAGGCTAGATCACGTCTAAATGGTTGCTACTTTAATATTCGTGCGAGCACTATTATTGTTATTATTTTATTGTTCAAAAATAGCAGTCTTGTTTCCTCCTGATAAAAAAATTGATCAGGAATGACTTACAAACGCATACGTTTTAAACTTCAGCATGAACTTAGGCCACATTGGTGTAAGATGCGAGGACCCTGTGAATTGCCGCTTGTGGCTATATTTGTTACTGTTATTATTTTATCGCTTAAAAATGGCAGTATTGCGTTTTCTCCTGATAAAAATTGCTAGATATGGATCAAGAATGACTGTCAACTGCATACGTTTTAAGCGTCAGCACGAACTTAGGCCTCACTGGCGTAAGATGCGAGGACCCCATAAATTGCCACTTGCAGCTATATTTGTAATTGTTATTATTTTATCGCTCAAAAATAGCTATCTTGTGTTATAATGGTATAAATATAATGGTATAAATAGTTCAAGAATTACTGACAAATGCATGCGTTTTAAACTTCAGCATGATCTTAGGCCACATTGGTGTAAGATGCGAGGACCCCGTGAATTGCCGCATGTGGCTATATTTTTTATTGTTATTATTTTAACGCTTAAAAATGGCAGTATTGTGTTTTCTCCTGATAAAAATTGCAATGGATCAAGAATGACTGACAACTGCATACGTTTTAAACTTCAGCATGAACTTAGGCCTCATTGGCGTAAGATGCGAGGACCCCGTGAATAGCCGCTTGCGGCTATGTTTGTTATTGTTATTATTTTAACACTCAAAAATAGCTATCTTGTGTTTTCTCCTGATAAACAAATGGTATAAATGGATCAAGAATGACTGACAACTTCATAGGTTTCAAATTTCAGAATTAACTTAGGCCTCATCGGAATATGACGCAAGGACCACATGAATTGCCGCTTGTGGCTATATTTGTTATTGTTATTATTTTATCACTCAAAAATAGCAGTCTTGTGTTACCTCTGATAAAAAAATGGTAGATGTGGATCAAGAATGACTGGCAACTGCATACATGTTTTGAACTCTCCAGTATGAACTGAATCCCTGTTGTGGTGCTCATTCACATCATTTCCTGTATGTATAGCTACATTCAAAGTAGGGTGAATACTTAAGCAAGCCACTGTAAGACCAAGCACAGATATCTGTTTAATCTCCAAAGCAACAGAAAAAAATCATTAAACACTTCACTAAGGAACCTTCTGAACCAATCAGAATTGAGAATTCTCTATCTTCTGTACCCCTTCATGTTAAGAGCATTTGAATAACATACCCTTTCCTCTGTTTTACTTATAAATGAACACTCAACATTCAACACATTATATGGGTTGACACTGAAGACATTTTGTTGTTATTAATGAAATTTGGACTAACCCTGCATGCCTTTGGGAATAAGTTGCATAGGTAGGCAGATTTTACTGGGTAGCATTTGCACTCCTGGGATGAAAGCTGTCGCTTTGGGAATACAGCATAAGGACAGCTGAACTGTGCATTATTCTTCCAAGAAAGTTTGAAGTGATGTGCAAAACTGGGTTTCTGATGAAGCTGAAGAATATCCAGACTGCTAAGCATAAATATGAGGTTTATATCGGGGTGCCTGCTCTTGATTGCTGCTCAACAAGATTTTCTTTTGAATTATAAATTATTTAATATGTTAACCTTTAAACCTAAGAATCTACGAAAATGGTTTAAGAAGATCAATTCAGGAATCTAAAGTTTGCCCTCATCTAAGTAAATTGTCAGGATGGATGAACATAGTGCATGCCTATGGAACTGGAGGCACCCAGAGCTGCCAACCTAGCTAACAAGATAATCTTGAAAAAAAGAAAATCCTGGTAGGAAGATGGAAAAGGGAATTTACTTAGATGAGACAGCAATTTATTTTTTACTGTGCGCCAAAAAACGGTGAAGAAACAGCAAGGCAAAAGTCAAGTTTGGCGCAACCGCTACTTCAAAATGAGCAGCTCTTCCACTGCCCAAATACACCACAGTCCCATGTACTTGGTTTTTACTGGCTCACAAAACGTGTCAGAGCTCTTGTCTGTAAAACAAGATTGAATGAAAAGTAATTGGGAAGGTGTTTTGGGGGGTGGGGATTGGTGGTAGGGGAAATAAAGTGTAATGTGTTTGCTTGTGTGTTCTGTTAAACACATAGTAATAAACATTTATTAGGACTGTCCTAAATGAAATATTTCAGAGGCAGTTCAAAAGCAAAATCTTCATCCCTTCCGCTTCTAGATACGTTCTGCCAGAATCCATGTCTTTTACAAACCGGGACCCATCCACTTCCACGATTAGTCTTGGTGAATTTTAATCTTGTTTAGATGCTGCTTAAGCTAAAATAAAGCAGAAATGTGTAATTTTCTGAGTAAATCTCAAAAAATGTAAATGCTACAGCTAAACTTTAAATGTTAGCACCTCTGAACCGCCATGTTTCTGTTTCTGCCATGAGAATGGCAAGTTATCATGATTTTCACCGTAATTTAATAGTTGGACCTCGTGAGATGGGTCGTAGCATTTCGGAGGTAGAAGCAAAGTTTGGATTTTCACATATGTGCATTTCAAGGGTGTACAGTGACTACAACAATTCCGGCAAAACCTCAAACTTAAGACAGCATCGTGGCCCTAAAAAGACTCTGGGTGAACGTGACCAGTGACGAATCATTTCACGTGATAGGCGTGCAACACTGCCTCAATTAACATCGGAAATTCGATGCTGGGGCCTCAACAAACATCAGCGGAAGGACAGTATGATGTTCCCTCCAAGATCCCGTGGGGGACCTACCAAGTATTAACTGGTATACCAGTTTTTCCTAGTACTTCAGTGTATAGGGCTGTGTAAGCAGAGGGACACTAAAGGACAACACAGGGACACATGAAAGGGTGTTGGTCTAATTTATTTATGCTAGTGAGCATCTGCCATAGAACTGTGTTAGTATACAACTACGTATACCAGTATATAAGAGTGCGAGTGTGCTAGTGTGCAAGTATGCTAGTAAATCAATGTTCGTACATTCTAGTGTGCAAATACTGTATGCGCATGTCCTCATAGGCAAGTATGGGAGCATGTAAGTGTGCTAGATTGCAAGTACAAGTATGCTAGTGAGCATCTGAACTGGAAGTGTGTTAGTATACTACTATGCATGCCAGTATATATGAGAGTGCGAGTATGCTAGTGTGCAAGTATACAAGTGTATTTGTATGCAAGTATGCAAAGATGTAAGAGTGCAAGGATAGTAGTATGCACGTATGCTAGTAGGCAAGCCTATAGAATATGCAACTGTTTAAGTATAGAAATAGGCTAATGTGAAAGTGTGTTAATATACATCTGTGCTAGTATATGAGCGCGCAAGTATGAGAGTGTGCAAGTAGGCAATTATGACAGCATGATACGAGGACGAGTACGAGTTTTGGTATGCAAAATGTGCCAGGCCGATAGCATGCAGGTATGGTAGTATGTAAATATGCAAGTATTCTAGTTATATGTATGCAAGTTTCACAGTATGCAAGTGTGTAAGCATGCAAGTTTGACACAGCTTGCTTCGTTCATTTCGTGCCAGTGGGCCAATTCAAAGTTACACTTTCAGATAACAGAACCTCACTAGAGTTATCTTGGAAGCAGACTGAGATCACCGAGTGCTCCACCTGAGGAGGAGGTACACATCAGGGTTCGATTCAAACAGCCTGCGTATGTGAACACACCCTTAGAGACATTCGACGAGAAAATCCTCTCGTGCCTTAATCCAGCAGACGCGCATGCTCGAAGAGTATGTTGCTTTTCCAGCCCATTCAAGCACCGCTAAAACAATCAAATGTGTAAAACTGACTTACATAACACACGAATGCCTTCTGAAAACATCACACACCTACAAGGTCCAAAGGTCTGAACTTACATAATAGCTTCCGCACACACCATATTGATCACTAATCTAATTTGACAAGTATTGAGTGGGAGAGAAAGAGACAGCGTTAGAGATTATGCGCAGTGTGTGTGTGTGCATACGTACGTGTATGTGTGTGTGTGCGTGTGTGTGAGTCCTTGGACCGAGAGCGTACCACTTCTGAATATTAAACAAATGTCAAGAGCTATCAAGCGTCACAGAGGTGCCCTTGAGTATTGAATAAAAAACAATATGTGTGGAAGGACTCAAAACTAATTTCATATTGCTGGAGAACAGCTGATTGAACTGTAGTGTGTACGTGTGTGTACAGAGAGGGGAACACACACACGTGGGAATTGAAGAGATTCGAGCCTACCGTGAATGGAGGATGGAGTGGAGTGGCAGCTGTTTTTTTTTTCCTTCTCTTTTTTTTTAATCTTTTCATGCTCCTGTTGGCCTTCAGGCTACACACTCACCCACATCGATCATCACTCATCGATCAGCAAGAGGAGATGACAGTGGCACTTCAGCCAAAGAGGGAGTGTAGGGTGACGACGCAAATAAACACTGCACGGCCAAGCATGTACATCTGATGTGTAAAACTAGCATGTGTAGGAATGTAGAAGTAGCATGTGTACAAATCAGTAAATTGTTACAAAGTTCAGTGGACGATCTTGTAGATTTGTACACAAGTACTACTGTCGTAATCATAAAGACTGCCCTGTGCTCAGCCATATGTCTTGCTCATAAGGGATCGAAATCTACATTTGCATAAAAAAAACAGCTTTTTGGCAAAAGGCATTTCTTAGTACAAAGTATGGCAAATTTGCACTCATGAGTACAATCTCCCGAGGATGGAAGTACGCTGTATAGTCATTCTGCAATTTGAACAGCAGCATACTTAACGTACTTGACGTCAAACGTTGTTGGTTGATTTCAAAGGAAATCAAACGGGCAATTTTTACTGTCGTGCGATGCAATGCACCAGACTTTTTAGGAAAAACTGGTCCGGCATGTAAGACTAAATCTGATTTACACAAAAATGTATACACGCCATGAAGTAATTGTGTGATCATAAGGAGAAATCGCTGGTCTGAAGACAACACCATTCTGTGAGAACCATGCGATTAAAATCTCGGAGGGTGACTGATGCAGTGACCCAAAAAGCCCCAATAAGGGGATGGAATAGTTTTAGGATAAACTCACAGTTCTACTACAAATATAGTAGTGGCAATGGTGGAAAAGAAAACCAAATATGAAAATGGACTGAAAACTATCCTTAGTACCTCAAGCTCTCAAGGGCACTGCAGTGACACTGATGTGGTGATGGTGTGTTAGTGTGTGTTGTACTGGTGTGAGTGGATCAGACACAGCAGT
>JAOVVH010000029.1:15519645-15530767 GCA_028566435.1 Scorpiodoras heckelii | reverse complement strand
ATCTACAGGGTGGAGCAATATGGTGGATGTGTCTCATAGAGTGCACAGTAAGTGAACACAGTGTTTAAAAACTCCAGAAGCACTGCTGTGTCTGATCCAGTCACACCAGTACAACACACACTAACACACCATCACCACATGTGTGTGTGTGTGTGTGTGTGTGTGTGTGTGTGTGTGTGTGTGTGTATATGAAAAATGCCCCGTACAATTTAAGCAGAATCCTTTAATTTTTTAATACTACAAGTCTTGTTGACTGACTGCACAGACCATCTGCTGCTCTAATCACCCTACTTCATCATAAGCCCTGACATGTTTTCCATTATTACACATAGCCTAGCAAAACACATCAAATAAGAAAGATATAACGATCCACTCATTTCCATTCATTCATTTCCCTTTGACTTTTCCTGGTGGTGGGGGTCACAGTGGAAGCAGGCTGAGAAGGTAAGCCCAGACTTGTATATCCACAGCCACAGGTTGCAGCTTCTCTTATGGGATACCCAGATGTTCCCAGTCCAATTGTGAGTTATAAACTTTTCAGCAATTCCTGTGTGTTCTGCAGGGTCTCTGTCCAATGGCATGTACCTGATAGTGCTCTACCAGGTGCTGACCAGGCGGAATCCATGTAAAGTGCCAAACCAACTCAACTGGTTCCTCTCAGTTTGGAGGAGCAGTGGCTGTAGTCCGAGGCTCTCCAGGATTGTCAAGATCTTCAGATTATTTTGGACGGTAAGCCTAGACACCCAACCAAATTTACACTACTGGCACTCACAACTCAACCTCTTGGATGAAAATCTGCACATCCTAGGACCACGGATCCAGAAAAGAGTTGACTTGCTGGGACTCCTTAGTGGCAAAACAGAAAAGCGCTCAGTGTATTGTCAGGAGATTGTTGGGTTGAATCCCGACAAGACCACAGCTATTGGTGGTCATGGATTGGACATGGTCTCAAGGCTGGTCAGTTCACAGTACAGCTTGTGTTCAATATGTCCAACTGAGTGGAGACCCTGAAGCAGACCCAGAATCCACTGGAGAGATTATGTCTCACAGCTGTCTTGGAAGTAACCCGGAGATAACCCAGGAGAAACTGGAATGGATGGCTGGGGAAGAGAAATCTGGACTCACCATCTCAACTTGTTGCTAGGAGCAACAAGAAAATGAATGAATGAAGTTTAACAAAACTTTTAGTATCTTTTTTGAATATTTAGTAATGAATAGATTTTGTTAGAGTAAAGAATGTATGTCTGGAACCAACGACAAGTTTCAGGAGACTCGGTTGAGAAAACCAAACCTTATAAAAATAGGGACATTTTATCTTGCACTCAAAGAACATTTTTCAACAATTTTTTCCAAGCCAATTTCACATAACCCCCATTTTTAAAATGGGATTTCATAATATTAAGGTAATAACAATCCCAAACCTCACCCTAACCTTAACCTGTTGTAAATTTTCATTTTCTGAGTCATCGCATGCAGATCCTTATGAACTTTTAATCATGAGACCGTGCTGCCTTTTCCAGCATATTTGCCTACACTCAAATTTGGAGCTCGCCTTGCCTGTTTCTGCATCACTCAAGTTTTGCATCTCTAAGGCTACAAAGAAACACACCTCTGTCTCCAACTTAATTGCTGTGCTCCCGCGGCGCACCACACATCCTATTTAGGCGAGCAAATTTTTATGTCTGCCATTTTGGAAGGCTAGACTGTGGTTACTGCGACAGCACTACATTACCATCTCTCACTGCTTCCTATCTCTGAAAACAGAAAGGATGCACTGCAAATTCTGTAGTAGTTTTAAGGCTTTGGAAATGATCTTGAGTTTTGAATTCAGTAGCCTAATGTTCCATGTAACAGCTTTGCTAATTTATTCACCTGCAGAGTACTTGCAAGAATCAGATCTCAGGGTTATAATACATCTACATATGCATACATCTGTAGGACACTAGATCTAAAAATGTAGCTCCCACGTAATTATGTATGATGTATAATCTTAATAAGGAAAAGCAAGAGCTAATTCATTCACAGGCACAGGACGCGTCCTGTACTATAATCAGTGGAGTAGCAATGTCTTTGTTGCACATGAGCAGATTGAATGCAGCGCTGATGTGTGGTCTGTGCTGCAGTGATGCGGAGGCTGTGGTACGAATACTGCATTGTCTGCTCTAAAGCAGTGCTGCACAGAGAGAGCCAGTGAACTGCTGATCCACGTACTCTCACTGTGTGCGCATCTCACACACTATCTCTTCACACTTACAATGCTCATCAGGTAAGTGAATATGGTCATGTATAATTCAGAAGGCATTTTTGTTTGTGTGAAAATGAAAAAACATAAAAGTGCATCAGTAAAAAAAATATCCTATCCAGCTATTTATTTCATACAGTTCCAATGTCTTACTAAACAACTATGAGAAACACACCGAGTGAGATTGATGGAACATAAAGGCAACAGAGGAAAAAAGCAACGCCATTTCTTCGATATTTGCGTGTGCGTGGGAGAGAGAGGAAAAAATGTGTGTTTGTACACGAATCTTAATGCCATCCAAGCAAGTCACGCACGCGGTCGAAAGCAATCAGAAATATTCATGAACAACCATGTTTGACAAGTGCTTAAATTTTAAACTGGAATATCAATGATTACACCGTGCGTCTGCTCCTCCTTTCCTCTCTGCACAAACAAAACACCCACCATCAAATTTAATAACACAAAAGCCAAAAAGTTTCCGCTGCGAACTGTGAATCAGCATCCGTTTGATTCCTTCTCTGGGCTTTTTTTTATTTTTTGACTCAAAAAATGCAAGTGGCTTAAATTTACATGAATTAACACGAAACACATGGCACATAAGGTCACGGTACGTGGCATGAGATGTCTCAGGAAGAAGTACAGTAAGTAGCAGAGACCAATTTGATCATAACAAGACGCAGATGTCTTGAATCGCTTGCGAGGAGAAGAAAACATCGGTAAATCATCATAACCAGGGGTTAAACTGGGATTTATAATGTGGGGGGGGTTTGCTCTGTGGTCTCAGGGTTTATTGCCATGCTTGCACATGCGTGTGTGTGTGTGTGTGTGTGTGTGTGTGTGTGTGTGTGTGTGTGTGTGTCAGCAAGAGTAACAGGCAAATATTTTTACACATAAAGGCTTACATTTAAATACATTTTTTTAAATGCTATAAAAACACACATTAAAAAGTAGGTGTGAGATTGATATCATTTGACAAACTGTATATAATATATTATATGCAAAATTACAGCTGATGATAATAAAACCTTTCTGTAAGTGCACTCTACTGCATATCAGTATCAAATATAGGAACGGTGGTGTTAGCCTAAAGAAGAGAATAGCAATATGAATTAATGAACATGAAGGAACCAGTCTTTTCAATAATAACATTAAAAGGGATTTAATTTACATTCTGCGACATTAAAATACACACAGACGTTAATTAATGATGTCATAGCTAGGAAATGCTACAATGCAAACAAGCTTAGGTTACGTTTATGGCATTTGGCAGACGCCCATATCCAGAGCGAGTTACACTTATCTTATTTACTCAACTGAGCAGGTGACGGATAAGGGCCTTGCTCAAGGGCCCAGAAGTGTCAGCTTGGCTGTGGTGGGATCTGAACTCTTGACCTTCTTGTCAGTATTCAGTTAGCTATTTTCTGAAGATTTGAAGCAACCTGGTGCTTACCATCCTGCGATAATGTTAAACTATTAAAATCGACACGTACCCTACGTTATTTAAGCATAATATCAGACAGATTTGCATCCAGTTATGAAATAAAATGAGGTCTCCATGTCAGTTTCTGACCTATTTCTCTCCCTATTTTGCCATCCATCATCTCTCTGGCACCTGAACCCATCTGACTGACAAAAGAGAGGGTTAATCTGCAAAGTGGCTTTTTTTTGGGGAAATCTATCGACTTTAAAAGGGAACCCTGTGAAATTTATGATGTTCTTGAATTTGTGATGAATTGATATTTTCTAAAGCTACATAGCATTTGTGCCAAATAATCTATGGTTATTAGTTCTGTATGTATGCATTGTTGAAAATGGATATGGTGAGATTCAGCGTCCCCTGATGATATTGAACAGCACATATGTGCTGTATGCCAAGGCTGATCCCCGAACAACCGTGGGCCAATTTAACCCCTGATCACAGCATAACATAATAGGAAAATAGGACCACACTGCTTCACTGCTGGTCCATGAACTTTTTGGTCCTTCTGTTTTTGTGTCAGTAACAGAAACAGGTCTGGGGTCTTTGAATATTTCTTTAAAATCCTGGCAGGAGAAAAGAAAAACGAGTCATTTTTATTCTCATAGACCATGTCAAAATTTTGAGACTGTTTTCCGTAGTGATTACAGACATGAACATGTCCTCTACAAAGTATTATAAATGCATGTCCATGAATGTGGTCAAGCAAGTGGATTTTCCTCAAGGACTATTATATGATTTTCTACTGAACTGACTCATTTGGGGACAAATTACTCGAATACCCCCATGCAGAATAGACAAAATTAACATTTTAATAAATATTAATAAACAATTTAATAAACAATTGTAGACTGTAACAAACTGCTTACTGTAGCACTAAACTACTTTAGCTGTTAACATGATTTAGACCTGACTGCAGGAAATTATATTTTTATATACAGTCATGGCCAAAAGTTTGGAGAACGACACAAATTTTGGTTTTCATAAAGTTTGCTGCATCAGTGTTTTTAGATCCTTTCGTCACATGTTTCTATGGTATACTGAAGTACAATTATAAGCTTTTCATAAGATTTTTTTTTTACTTTGTCAAATACATCAAGTTTATGCAAAGACTCAATATTTACAGTGTTGACCCTTCTTTTTCAAGGCTTCTGTAATTCACCCTGGCATGCTAGATAACAACTTCTGGGACAAATCCTGACTGATGGCAACCCATTCTTGCCTAATCAGTGCTTAGAGTTCATCACAATTTCACAATTGTCTTTGTTTGTCCACCTGCTTTTTAAGGATTAACCAGAGGTTCTCAATGGGATTGAGATCTGGGGAGTTTTCTGGCCAAGGACTCAAAATTTCAATGTTCTGTTCACTCGAACCACTTAGGTATCACTTTTGCCTTGTGACATGGTGCTCCATTATCCTGGAAAAAGCATTGTTCATCCCCAAATTTCTCCTGGATTGTTGGGAGCTGTTGCTTTTCGAGGATGTTTTGATACCATTCTATATTCATGGCAGTGTTCTTAGGCAAAATTGTGAGTGAGCCTATTGCCTTGGATGAGAAGCAACCCCACACATGACTGGTCTCAGGAAGCTTTACTGTTGGCATGACACAGGACTCATTTTCCAGATGTCCCAAACAGTCTGAAAGGGGCTTCCTCAGAGAAAATAACTTTACCCCAGTCCTCGTCAGTCCATTCCCTGTACTTCCTGCAGAATGTCAGTATATATATATAGTCAAGTTGAATTTGGTTAAAAAATGTACCTGTATAATTTTTTGGTTCTAACTCAAACGACATCCCAAAGTATTTCCTTATAGTACCTGAAAAGTATTTATTAAACTATTAGGTTATTTAGTATGATGAAAGGATTGAATGCCTTTGTTCATTTTTTATAATCATCTGACTTGCTATGGTTGTGAAAAACCTGTAGCAGTAACGAGATAACATAACATGTCCTAGCATAACATTACTCTAGATACTAGCTAGCTAGTTAGGCAGTGCTGCTGGTTATGTTAATTATGTAAATTGCAGTTTTGATACTTTTGACCCCCTGTGACTACCTGATACATACACTTTAACTAAACAATTGTAAGCTTTTTTTTGCTTTTTTTTTTTTTTACCTATCTAACATATTTTAACAACCATGGGGCTATATGATGAGCCTGAAAGCAAGTTCGCATTTCACAGATATATTTTTTTTCTAACTGAGCGCTTCATATTTCACCTGGTCTTGTGTGCTCTGCAGATCTTTCTGTTAATACGTGAGAAGCCTGCACTTGTCTACTGGGTCCAATTAAGTCGAGCAATTCTGACGTCGTGAGGAAAAAAGCTTAAAACACTGCCAGCTGAGACAGAGAGCGCGAGTGAGAGAAAGAGCAAGAGAGTACTGTAGAATAGGGAGAGCGGGATGACGAGAAGGATGCGAACATTAAAACAGGACACACTGTGCCAATATGACAAGATGAACAAGGTGGTGATATATATGTAAATGAAGCAAAGGCAAAATCGAAATGGCAGGAGGAGTTAGCAGGGAATGAGAGACATTACAGTCTAAATCACCTTCTCGATAATTTAGTGACAGTGATTTATGAGATAAAGAGCAGCCTGACTCTTTCAATCTTGCTCATTAGTTCTCATCAGCGACACAGCAAAAGAGGAGGATGTCTCCATTATAGGGAATTACTCCTCACAGCCTTAGGTGTCTTAGGGTTTTTTTTTTCTTCTTCAACTTACTTTAATGGCATTGTTTTATAATATATTTGATGCAAAATAACAATGCATGTACAGTATGTCAGTCCTCATTATTAATTTCAAGTCAGTTTCATTTATTAATTTTGTCTTTCTTTTTTTTTTTGGAAGAGGAAAAGCTTTTAGCATTAATGATATTTGCCGAAACGTTTACAGACTCCGGGCCATGTGACCTCTTTCTGTTGCCATGGAGATGTCCATTAAAATACAAAACAGCCTCTTTCATCAGCACTCAGGTAAATGTTCCTTTTCAGATTCTAATGGGACCTCATTATGAATCATGCCCACGGCTGACATGTAAAGTCAGCTAAATGTCTAAAAAGCCTGTTGAGCCAGTGGATTCCCTTTGCGGAGCCCGATGGTGCACACCATTGGTTGTGCGACATAATTTGGGCTCTGTAAAGCTTGCGTAAATAACATGACTGACACTTGGTTAGCTGATGGATTACCAGAGCTGTCACGATGTATCAATGTCTCGTTCATGTTAATTTTTGTGTATATTATTTAATATGCAAAACAGTTTCGCAATCATATACAATCGGAGTGATCCAGCTTCTGTTCTGTTCTCTTGCTCCATGCTCAAGCTGTTTTTTTTTTTAGCAAAAATAAGAAAAAAAGCCTAAAAAAAAAAAAGGAGGCTAAACCATTCTTCCTCCAAGACAAACGGATGGTAGATTTATAAGGCGCTCCCATGAATTCTGAAGATTCCTCTGCTACAGTTTGTGATTTCTCTTCTTTTTCTTCTTTTCCCTTTTTGGTTCGATTGCACAGTGGACACAGTTGCATACCAAAATCAGTGCTCCTTTGGTAGAGGGGAACTACTCAGAATAAAGCAGAAAAAATATCTGCCGTGTGCAAAGTCCATTTCCAGAAACATTTGGATACTTTCTAAAAATGCAATAAAAAATAAAAATCTGTAATTTGTTAATTCGCCTGAATGTTCGTTTAACAGACAAAGAAAAGATGTTCAGTGTTTTCAATGACGAACTTAATTCTATTTGTTAAAAAGAAAGAAATTTAGAAATTGATGGCTGCAACACACTCAAACAAAGTTAGGACAGAGGCAACATAAGACTGAAAAGGTTATACAAATAACACTGGAAGGTTCCACAATTAGCAGTTTAACTGGTAACAGGTGAGGTCATCAAGATTGAGCATAAAAGGAGCATCTACCAAAGGCTTAGTCATGGTTTTCCAATTTGTGCCAAACTTCATGAGAGAATTGTCAGTCAGTTCAAATACAATGTTTCTCAGTGTATGATTGCAAAGAATTTAGGCCTTTCACCATCTACAGTTCATAATATCATGAAAAGATTCAGGGAGTCAGCGGAAATCTCGGTACATAAAGGCCAAGGGTGGAAACCGCTTCTTAATGTGTGTTACCATCAAGTTACTCAGATGGGATTGTTTGAGAAACCATCATGCTACTGTGATGGACATAGCCACATGGGCTCGGGAGTACTTTGGAAAATCATTGTCACTTAACCCAGTCCACCGCTGCATTAAGAAATGCAACCTGAAACTGTATTATGCAAAGAGGAAGCCATATATTAATTTTGCACAGAAACACTGGTGAGTTCTCTGGGCCCGGAGTCATCTGAGATGGGCCGAAAGACAGTGGAAACGTGTTCTGTGGTCAGTCGAGTCATTTAATGCATTACTTATTCATTGACTAGCTAATAGTCTATGTTAGTCTAGTTGATAAATATGACCATTAGCTCTAGGTTGCAGGTAATATTGGTAGATTTAGAATTTGATCATTACATAATCATTTGAAAACCAACTTCTTGGCCAGACTCATTTTATCATTATAGAAGACATTCATTCCTTTGGCCATGGTATAAATACATCACGAAGTCTCGTTAGAACCGATCGCTTCCATAGCAGCATTTCTGACACTTCAGATCAGCTTTTTAAAATTTTTTTATTTCTTTTCAGGTTTCACTAGACTTGGTTCTCCATCATGGTGACTAAACCAAGCCCTTCTCTAAATCCAGCTTAAGGCTTTGATATTCATCATCAATTATTCATTTTAGTTCATCATTAATTATTCAGCTGCGTTCCTAGCTGTTTATTGACGTGCCTGTGGCACTGATCGACGCATGAGGCAGGTCTTGGCGTGCAGAGTTGGCTTTAAGTCCTTCACCATCTGTCTCGCACATTTTTCCGCTCAACCTCACACATGCGGGCCTTTATGAGCGCAATAAATAAAGAGGCTAAGAGATCCTGACCACCTGAAATGGATATAGCACTTCTTTCCACCTCACAGCTTCAGTAAGAGGTTTCAGAAAGACTGAAACAGGTGTCCAAACATTACTCACGCCACAGTGTGTGCACCTTCTTCTCCTGACTGGATTTCAACCCATCATTGTAATGTTGTACAGGGCTTTACAGTGGGGATGGGGAGTGTATTTTCTGTTTCTGGGTCATACTGAGAGATGATATGAGGCTCACACTGGTGACCTGACCTCCAGAGTTTACGATCTCTTTAGTGCAGGAGCTAAAAATAAAGGGATGGATAATGAGGACACCACCTAAACATGTGGGAAATTAATTTATAGCCGTTATTCAGTGTGTGTGTGTGTGTGTGTGTGTGTGTGTGTGTGTGTGTGTGTGTGTGTGTGAGAGAGAGAGAGAGAGAGAGAGAGAGAGAGAGAGAGAGAGAGAGAAAGAGCAATAGAGATAGAAAATATGTTTTTAATATGACAATGAATAAGAAACAAGAAAAAAAAATAAAATTGATTGCTCATTTCATTACTATATTGTACATTGCAAAATAGTAAAAACTTTTGGACATGATTCCTTCTCAGTTCAATCCTACCTCAGTTATTAGAGTAGAATCAACAAAGCTGCTTATCCCAGTACTGGGTCACTGGGAGTGCTGGAGCCTGTCCCTGCAATCACTGGGCAGAAGGCAGGGAAACACCCTGTGCAGATCACCAGTCCATCGCAGGACAGACACACAAACAGACACATTCACATACACACACATACACAAAACTAGGGGCAATTTAGTATCTCCAACGACTGCATGTCTTTGCACTATGGGAGGACACCAGAGGAACCGGTGAACCCACACAGACACGGGGAGAGAATGCACATACACTCGCTCCCATGTCAATTGGAGTGACACTGGCCAATCACGGGTGTCTATGGGCTCATGCATACAGGAGGTGGGCAGGAGCGCTCTCGTCCGGATGAACTTGCACGAGCAGAAAAGAGGTGACGGATGGCGTCATGTGACTCGGAGGAAACACGTAATAGCCTCACTCTCCCTGACTGGCAGCCGTCGTGTGACAAGGGAGAAATCCCAAGTTTGGTGGGAATTGGACATGACTAAATCAAGGGAGGTGATTGGGGTAAATGTCAAAACAAAAAAAAAAATTAAAGGACCCTGTTTGCCTGACCAGGGTATCAAACCCAGGCCCTTCTTCCTGTGATACGACAGTGCTACCCATTGAAAACTGAGTGTTATGCAGCAATACACCCTGTCCATAACTGGACACAATGCGCACATATATTCAGACATTCATTCACACTTAGGGTCAATTTAGAGCAGCCAATTAATTTACTAGCACATTTTAGGAGAGCAGGAGTAAACATGTATATCTATATCATATATAATCAAATAATTAGTAAAACAAAGTAATAAGTTAACCCTTATTTGTTAGAATTCCTACAGATTTGGTTGGGTTTAACAGACACAACCTAAATATTTTTGGCAAAGTACAATTCACAACATAGCAATTTATTTTGATTGATATTTACTGAAGAAATACAGTACATTACATGCACATTGGTTGCTTATTCAGTAAAAGTAGCTATAGTCAATTAGAAAACCTACTTGGTGCATGTAAATTACACAAATTGTTCCAATATTATGAGCCGTGTACTGTAGGTGTTTACACCAAGGTGACTGTAGCAAACTGTACATACTACTAGTTTAATACGAATAGTTAGTCTGAAGTGCATTGAGTCAGGAAAATTGTATTGGTTGTGATGGAAAATCGGTCAGTTGTCACTACGATTTATTTCAAGTATTTGAACTAGCCAAAAAAAAAAATGCTAATGATTTATTGTCTAAACTAGTCATGACTAGTATGAGCGCTAACACCTGTTCACTTCACTAAGCAACATTTTTTACATCATGTATTTATAATATTTATCTGAGTTTCAAGAGAGTTACAGTGTCTATAAAGTGTTTGTTCCTGGAGAAGTGCACAAGAACGGATTTCAGTCACAGATGTAGTTTTTGGACCTGAAAAACGTCAGCTATGCTGGGTCTGTAATCACCTACTTCCATACTAAGTATGCCAAAATAGTACTTAAGGAATGGTCTATCCGAAACCTTAAAATTCAACAATTTAAAAAAAAAAAACCATTGGTAAATTTTTACAGCTTTCAGGCTCTAATTCAATTCAGTTAATTAATTCATTCATTGGTTGAAGTGTGTCTGAAAAGTTCCACCCTTATGTAAAAGTAGCACTAAGTAGAATCGTTGTGAGGTAGTATGTCCTGCAATTACAAATGAGTGTGCAGTGCGTACTACCCAATTTCAGACACAGCATTAGTCTATTTCGCTCACTTCCACACACACACACACACACACACACACACACACACACACACACACACACACACACACACACACACACACAC
>JAOVVH010000029.1:15438248-15448274 GCA_028566435.1 Scorpiodoras heckelii | reverse complement strand
CCCTACACCATACTAATAAATTATTGTGGTCTAAAACCAGGTGTTTCAGTTTCATTGTCCAACCCCTGTATATATAAGATTTGCCCATTAGCAGTACAAGTGAGTTAAAAATAAAAATAAAATATAGGTGCATTTTCTTTACAGCAGGGAGTGAATGAACAAAAACACATTTTATGTATACAACAAATCAAAGCTAATTTAAAGCATGTTAAACACAGATTATATTTGGTGCATACGTTATGATTTTGTGACCTTAGTTTAGAAACTTGGGATTACAAAAAGTTGTGCACACATCTACGTACTGCAAAAATTAAAGGATGTGCTGGATAAAGTGCGATTTCATTAGCTGGACGAACCATATTGTGACATTTTGCATCATATAAACCAAATGTGATTATGTAAGTGGGACTATGCCTACAACAATAAGTTGGCAATATACTAAACTTGTATTAGCATTTTTATTTCAATGCTTGCCGTCTTTATATATGACAGTATTAGTCTTTTTTGTTTTTGAGTTGAAAACAAACAAAAAAACCCCGATATTTCTTCAGTCCATATTTTCTATCCCTGATTTTTTTTTTGTGACAACCTCGGAGGTATGAACTACATGAAGATAATTTGCAATCTGAATGACACATGCACCTCTTTATCTGAAATCTGAATACATGTGTAAATTTTGACATAAAAGCCTTTTTGTTCTATGGTTTTACATCATCTAAATCATTTGTCATGTTCATCTTGTTAGACTATACAGTTTAACTGCTTAACAAGAGTTTCTTCATGATTTTGCCTCCTTAGGTATTAAAAATGACTTACAACAGAGTCAAAGAGCTACGTAAAGAGACATTTCAAGGCCTGGGCAATTTGTTGCGTCTCTATATGGACCACAATACCATCGAATTCATCCATCCAGAAGCTTTCTATGGTCTAAAGTCTTTACAGTTAGTCAATCTTGAAGGCAACATACTCCAGCAGCTTCATCCAGACACTTTTATAACTCGGAGATACAACCAGATATTCAAACTTTCGTCGATCAAGACAATATATCTGTCAGAAAATGCACTGAGCACTCTACCAGCTACAGTGTTCACTGGTTGCTACCAGCTAGAGAATCTCTTTCTCAGTGGAAACCCTTGGTTGTGTGATTGTCAGATGTACTGGCTTGCAGCTTGGATCGAAAGAAATCCAGGTATGGGTGTCAGCACTCTTTCCACCAAGTCACTGCTGTATATATTGAGCTTATAATTCAGACAGAGTTCTACTGTGGATCTAGATGGCTTAATGTTTTGGGAGTGCTAAAGTAGGTCTTCAGCACCTCAACAGAAAAGAATGCAAATTACTGTAGAAATTGTTACTATTACGTATTGCTTTCACATTGTTGCTTCTGCCTAAAACATCAATTTTGTGTTTACAGGTGTCCTCAAATGCAAAAGAGACAGGAAGTTTTCTGGAGAACAGATGTGCCCGATCTGTAAATCTCCACTTACCTCCAGAGGCAGCAATATTATTTATCTTTCAAGTCAAGCCTACACATGTTCTAAGCCATGGATTCACTCCCATTCAAAACAGAGAAATATCACAATGGAGGAGAACAGCTATGCCCCAGTTCTTCCGAAAGACTTTATTGCTCCCATTGGAGCGATGGAAATGAAAATCAGAGACGAGTATAACAATGACTCCAGCATTGCCTGTGTTGTACAGAGGCCAGGGGATTTAGAGAACTTGAATGTAACCCAAGATGTAATAGGTGATGATGTTACAACACTCAGTGCTACTGTGGCTACGTCACTTGTTTGTAATATTGATTACGATCACATTCGTCAGCTTTGGGGCATCTTTGCCTCTTACAGTGATTCTCCAATGAGACTAGAGAGGGAGTTACTTCTGACCACATCACCAGAAATGATCTACAAATACAAGCAAGCAAGATCAGCTGATAGTGAAATGTTCACAGAGATCCAAGCAGAAATTAAGGCAAATCCTGCATGGTTACTGCAAGATACCATTAACTTACAGCTGGAACTTACAACCACCACACATTCGACACTCCACATCAAATATTTGTCCAATATCGAAATGAACATTGAGAGCAATAAAGTGAGAAAAGACCGATCCAGCTGGACTATGATCAGAAAGCACAACCAGACTAAAACTGAGTTTTCAGTACTTTCTGGAGGTGTGGCTGAACTGAACTGTGAGACCTATGGTGACCCCAAACCCTCCATAGAGTGGATATTGTCAGATGGAATCAAGGTCCGTGCACCATATAGCACTGAGGATCGGAGGATAGTAATATTAGACAATGGGAAGCTTACTTTAAGAGCAGCAGATAGCTCTGATACTGGTATTTACCAGTGCATTGCCACTAATTATCTAGATGCAGATGTACTTACTTTTAGGGTTACCGTACTCTCCCCAGATGTTGAGGAAGAAGATGTCAATGGGGTTCAGATTTCACGAACAGTGGGTGGGAGCTTAGTTCTTGATTGTGAAACAAACGGTTCTCCACAAGCCTCTGTACAATGGATACTACCAGACCACACTGTTATGGACCATTCTTTTGGAAATAGGAAACTCTACCCAAATGGTACTTTAGCAATACATCCACTGACTGAGAGAGACAGGGGATTTTACAGATGCTTAGCCGCTAATCATCTTGGGGTAGATTTATTAGTCTCCCTAGTAACTGTTTCTAGTGATGGGTCAAAAAGTGTGATATTGAAGAGCATAGATGGGTCTGGTGATGATGTACAGCCAGGTACAGAAGACAGCAACATGCTTTACAGTGAAGGTCTTTCTAGTAGAGTTAGCCAGGAATCAAGGACAAGTACTTCAGATAGACCATACCCTAGGCTCAGGCCTTCACCTCGCCATGGTGCAACAACAAATAAAAGGGGAGGTGTCAGACACACTGGATGGTCTAGAAGGGTGTTTGACAAAGTGTCCAGGAGAGTAGACCCTGAGAGATTAGCCGATTATATCAAAAGATCTCAAAACAAGAAATCAGGGAAAGATAAAGATGGTAGTATGAATTCAACAGATAAATCACAAGCTAATGTAGGACTTTCCATTGATGATGAGACAGGTTCGGGGAATGTAGTGTTTAAAGGTGATGTTTCAATGCCAGATCAAGTAATATTACATACAGAAAATCCAGAAAATATCTATGGTGGTGTTATGACCACATATCGCCTACTAGAGAATGATCAGACTAAGGCTGCTGATATGACAGAGTTAGTAACAGATGATCTGCACAATGTTATAACAACAACAGAAAACATGAGAACAATCACAACAGGTTCCTACTCTTACACAGATGCCAGCCCTATGGAGCCAAGTGTTACTCTTAGCGATTATGAATTTCAAAAAGATGAGACAACACCTTTTATAGCAACCCAAGGTTATAAAGTTGGTCCTAGTAGTAGCAGATCCTACAGTTCAGAACAAAGCACAAATACACATTTGCAACCATTTACCATAAAATTTACAGTTACTCAGACCATGGATGAAATGGAACCTCAATTTTCTGGAGATATGCCAGAGACTGCAACTGAGGTACTGCCACATCTCAAAACCCAGATCCCTAATGTGACAGCAATGTTGGATCGACCAATACAAAGGGTTAATCCAGTAGTACACGCATCTACAGACCCCGAGAGCCAAACCTCTTTTACAGCTGTCACTACAACAGAAAGAGAACAAGACGAGATCACGTTTCATACTACTCAAAGAATCAAGTCTCCTCATCTGCCCCCTGGCTCTACCATCATCTCCCACCAGCAAATACACATTATCCCCCCCACCAAAAAACGACCAGGAAGGAGACGTAATTTTTTCAGTAGGCGCAGAATTATTCGGCCAAACAAGATTACAGATATACAGTCTTTACTGGATAAGCTCAAAAGGCCATCTGTAGAGAACGAGAGCAGTTCTACTGTCCTATGCATAGTAGAACGGACTACAGATTGTGATAGCGAGAATGAAATAATGTCTACTGTAAAATCCAAAGCAAAGGAACATTTACCTTCTGAAGTACCAACTTCTTTTGTTGAAAAAACAGAAAACCTGTCCACAACAACCCTGAGCACCCCATTTATTACCTCAGCAGTGATATCTCCTAAGTCCACTACATTTAAAAGTGCGGGTCAGTTGAAGTCTGATAGATCCAGTGAATATATTCACTCTACATATATCCCTGAGCAAAAACCTACGCAAGATCAAAGGAAAGAAGTTTCAACAACTGTTGCAACTACAACTACAACAACCAAGGCTTCTAAAGTCATACAGGGAAAGATACCATGGCACAGATTGTTTGGAAGCAAAGAGGGTCAGCGGGAGATTCTTAAGAGACTTAGAAAACCATCCAAACCATCCACAGCAATAAAGAACACAACAACAGTCAGAACCATGACCACAACTGCACCATCTATGGTATTGACTACCTTACCTACAGCTGAGTCAATGGCTGCACCAGTGACTGTCATACCCCCTGTGACACAAAGAAATCAAGGCAATTTGGGGATATCATCTGATAACTTATCAGGTTCTTCAAAATTCACAGAATCACAGAATTCTGTATTTACAACTGCCAGTCCATCTACAAAACACCACAAAACAGCAGTAATGTACATGCCAGTAACTACACCTATGTATGCATCCAGGGTATCCACAGCTACACCATCCCTCACAACTACTAAAATGACATACAAGGAAGATACAGTTGAGTTCTCAGGCTCTGACTCTGGAGGGTCTGGGGGATTTGCTGGTAGATCTTGGGGAAACCGAAAGCCAGGTTTCCATAGACGGCATTTCAAAGGAAGATGGCCTCTTAAAAAATCTACCACACAAGCTCCAACTACCAAATCTGCTACATTTGAAACCACATTTGTAACACCACAGAAAACTTCAAGAATAAACAGTCCCTATTATATACCTACTGCAGAGGTTGCAAAACCATCTATACACACATCATCTGATATAATAGACGCTGACAATGAAGAATGGAGAAAAACAGCCAAACCTACCAACTTCCCAAAAACACATTCTATATCAAGTGAACCTTCACAAACACAGAGTTTATCTTACACAACTAATACAGCAATGCCATACATCACACCACAGTCAGTAAATCGGAAAACCAAAGCAAGAATGAACAAAAATAAAAGCATTTCACCCCAAAAAGGTGAACGGTATCAAACTCAGAGACCTATGATTCAAAGAAAAAGACCAAAATTAACTAATAAGAACAGGGACCATCTTAAGCAACCAAGAGTAACTGATTACCCTGACACTAAAAGAGATGGGTCTAAAAGGAGGACTAGTACTGAGAAGACATTAACTTTTGACATGGTGACTGTTGTCACAGCAGAAGAAAACAACAAGGTCACTCCATTTCCATCCAGCAATGATATCTCTAATGAAATTACAAATACTTATGATCACACCACAGTGTATGACAGTACATCATCAACTACCAGTGGATTTGAAACATCCACAAAGGATGTAGATGGTTCAAAGGATTCTAAGCCAAGAATTGTTGGGGGACATGCAGCCAGTTTTACAGTTGAGTCAAACTCTGATGCTTTCCTTCCTTGTGAGACTACAGGTAACCCTGAACCTACCATCAGCTGGAAACGGTTCTCCTCAAGCACAGGTACCCATATTCTCAATGTTTGCAATAAGTTTTACAATGTAGCTTTTGTCTGGTATGGTAAAATGTTGGATTTTTTCTTCTTATAAAGATTGTGCTATTATGCATTTGTTTTTGTTCTTTGGTTTTTATGTTCTTCTGTTTCCATTTTAGGGACCACACTGACCATTAAAGGGAAAGTGGGTAAATTAGAGGTTTTTGGGAATGGAACATTGTTGATCCAGAATGCAAATGTCAAAGACCAAGGACAATACCTTTGTCTGGCTGAGAATACTTATGGGTCTGACAAACTCACTGTCATGCTGTCAGTGGTGGCTTATCCTTCCCAGATATTGGAAGCCAAGGTTCGAGACATCAAAGCCCACGCTGGTGAAACAGTTGGACTGAAATGCAAGACAGAAGGAAGGCCAGTGCCAGTTGTGTCATGGATTCTAGCAAACCGCACTCAAGTTAGGGGTCAAAACAATGGCCATGGCAGAGTAACCGTAACAACAGAAGGTACTCTGGTCATCCAGCAAGTATCAGTATATGATAGAGGATATTATAAGTGTATTGCAAGTAACCCAGCTGGTATAGATACAGTGACTGTGCGTCTTCAGGTGGTTGCAGCACCTCCTGGCATTTTGGAAGAGAAACGGCAGCTGGTGAGGGCTGATGTTGGGCAGAGTGTATGGATGCCCTGTACAGCGCAAGGTGACCCTCAACCCACTACACAGTGGGTTTTGATGGATGGGACAGTAGTAATGCCACTTCACAATAGCTCCAGAGTGCACTCATATCCCAATGGCACCCTTCAATTGAAAAACCTGGATGTCTCTAACAGTGGAAAATATGAATGCATTGCTACAAGTTCCACAGGATCTGAGCGGCGTGTAGTAACGCTATCTGTGGAAAAAACAGAAATCGCCCCACAAATAATTGAAACGTCAAGCCAGAGGACTGATCTGGGATATGGCAGCCAACTACATTTGAACTGCTCTGCAACTGGCACTCCCAAACCCCGAATTATTTGGAGACTTCCATCCAAAGCTCTTGTGGACCAGTGGCACAGGTAAGAAAAAACTGACATACACAACTGATGTGAATTTTTTTAAGTAACATATGCAAATATGGAAGCAGTGCATTTGAATAAATAGGAGAATGGGTCCTATCCTTGGATCCAATCTTGTGTAACTATCACTTTTCAGCATTATATCATCTTTACCCTCTTTATGACAGTGTTGTTCTTTCTATATTTATCACAGTTTTTGGTGGTATATAGTGAGAGACAAACCTTTTTATTACTTGGAATGCAATATCTCATAAACCACCAAGGTTCTAAAGCTGCCTTCTGATTACTCTTACCAAAATTTCACGTTTTTAATTACAGAATGGGCAGCCGTATCCAGGTGCTGGAGAATGGCACACTTGTCATTGACTCAGTTAGTGACAAGGATGCTGGAGACTATCTTTGTGTTGCACGTAGCAATGCTGGAGATGATCTACAACTAATGAAAGTCTCTGTGTCCATGAAGCCAGCTAAGATTGAACCCAAGTTTGTTGGGAAGAAACAGGTACCATATGGCAAGGAACTAAAGGTAGACTGCAAAGCTTCTGGTGCCCCTGTACCAGATATTTCATGGGGCTTGCCAGATGGTACATTGGTCAACAATGCTCTTCAAGCTGATGGCAGAAGAAGTCGGTCCAAACGTTATATATTATTTGATAATGGAACATTGTATCTGAATAAGGTGGGGATGGATGAAGAAGGTGACTATACCTGTTATGCAGAGAACAGCTTAGGCAAGGATGAAATGCACGTTCACATCACTGTTGTCAGTGCAGCTCCTCGGATACGCCCCACAACCCTCACTTATGCTAAAGTCAAGCCAGGAGCGAACATCCGCTTTGACTGTGAGGCCATAGGGGAACCCAAACCAAAGATTCTGTGGATGCTACCAGCCAGGGACATGATTGCTGCATCAAATGAACGATATTTGATGCATGTCAATGGATCACTTGATATCCGCAAAGTAAAGTTAGCTGATGCTGGAGAATATGTTTGCATAGCTCGCAATGCTGCAGGTGATGAAAGCAGAGTGTACAAGTTGGAAATGGATGGAAATCCACCCATTATCAATGGTAATTACCAGAACAGGACAGTTGTTAAGGATACAGCAGAAAAGTATTCTAGGAAGTTAATAGACTGCAAGGCAGAAGGAGACCCTCCTCCAAAGATCACATGGGTAATGCCAGACAATATCTTTCTCTCAGCTCCTTACTACGGGAGCAGAATTATTGTACACTACAATGGGACTCTAGAGATCCGCAATGTTAGACCTACAGACACTGCTGAGTTTATCTGCATGGCACGGAATGATGGGGGTGAAGCTGTCTTGGTAATACACCTGGAGGTTGTCAACCAACTTATGAGGCCTATCTTTAAAAACCCTTTTAATGAGAGATTGGTGACTCAACTAGGAAAAACTGCAGTACTTAACTGTTCTGCTGATGGAAATCCAGCTCCAGATATGATCTGGACTTTACCTAATGGCACCCAGTTGACTGGAGGGCCTAATAGTGGATCTCAGCATCACCTAGGAAGTGATGGCACATTTGTCATATACAGTCCAAGCAAAGGGGATGCTGGCAAGTATCGCTGTGCTGCAAAGAACAAGGTTGGATACATTGAAAAAATGATTATTCTAGAGGTTGGACAAAAGCCTTACATTCTGACACGGCCAAGAGGGATTATCCGCAGCATGTCTGGAGATCCCTTATTCCTTCACTGTTTGGCTGATGGAAGCCCTCGTCCCAACATCTTATGGACTGTGCCAGGCGGTCATGTCATAAGCCATTCTCAGACAACTGGACATTACCAGCTAATGGACAATGGTACGCTGGTCATCCATCAGACCAATTTACGCGACCGTGGGAATTATGTTTGCCTTGCAAAGAATAGTGAAGGGGAGGCAGTTCTAACTGTACCTGTCATCATAATTGCATACACTCCCCGGATCACTAATGGACCCCCACCAAATGTAAAGACAACAACGGGCACTCCCGTGCAGCTAAACTGCATTGCTGTTGGAATACCAAAACCAGAAATCAGCTGGGAACTGCCTGACCGAACTGTTCTCTCCACAGCTGGAAAGGGACGTTCTTCAGGCAGTGAGCTACTCCATCCACAGGGCACACTTACAATTCAGAAGCCATCAAGAGCTCACTCTGGCCTTTATAAGTGCTTAGCAACTAATGCTCTTGGGACAGACACCAGAGTCACATATATGACAGTAATTTAAAACATTCAGCAGTGCTCTTCAAATCTTCAAGACAGTCGTCAGACACCAGAAACTCCTCTTTATATCAAGTGACATTATGGCATATTTCATCATTTAGAGGCCTAGCAGTAGCAAATGTTTTACATTTATTTAACCATGTATCAGTCTCAGATTCACATGGTTGGTATACCAATAAAGATGGAGAAGGATGGATGGATGAAACAGACTGCACCAATCTGCTGTTTGGCATGAAAATAAATTTGGGACAAGGCCCTGAAGCCTGCAGTATAAAAAAATGCTTTATGACTGAATAGTTTTATGTTTAAAAGATGTGTGGTACTAACATCAAATGCTGATGCATACAGAGCTATTATTGCCATGTATGAGATTTAAACTTTTATTGCCCATACGATACGTAATATAGTAAGCAGCCTACATTGATCCCTTTTTTTTTCAATGTCTTCCATAGTACACTTTATGTTGATGTAAAATATTTGCAAGTTATAACATTTTACAACTGAGTTAATATATTTTGATGGGGAAAGATATAATTTTTTATGTGATTGATAATATAGATAAGTATACATGGACGGTGGTCTCATTCTTACATTTTAGTAAAGAAACAGTGTCACTATATGAATGGCTTTCGAATTTTTTTCACAAATACGTACATCTGTGTTCCAGATTTATGTGGATTTTATGCTTGATAATTTACTGCATTTTCATATCTAGCTACACTATATGGACAAAAGTATTTGGACACCTACACATTATATCTACAGGATTAGATATAATATTGCAATAATATGGAGTTGGTCCCCCCTTGCAGCTATAACACCTTCCATTCACTGATGTAGGACAAAGGGGCCTGGCTCGCAATCTCCATTCCGGCTCATCCCAAAGGTGTCCGATGGGGTTGAGATCAGGGTTCTGTGTGGGCTAGTCAAGTTCGTCCACACCAAACTCACCCAACTGTTCCTTTATGGGCCTTGATTTGTGCACTGGGGCACAGTTATGCAGGAACAGAACAGAGCCTTCCCCAAACTGTTCCCACAAAGTTGGAGGCATACAATTGTCCAAAATGTCTTGGTATGCTGAAGCATTAAAATTTCCCTT
>JAOVVH010000029.1:15417550-15429457 GCA_028566435.1 Scorpiodoras heckelii | reverse complement strand
AGAGAGAGAGAGAGAGAGAGAGAGAGAGAGAGAGAGAGAGAGAGAGAGAGAGAGAGAGAGAGAGAGAGAGAGTATGGCATCACCAGGATTTCATCTTGCTATATGACTACAATAAGATGAACACTTTTCTGTTGCACCACTCAGAAGCGCATCTTAAATTGCCTACGTACTGTAATGATGGTTTATCTAATATCTAGTATGCAGTATAACAGTGACACTTTCAGATAGTTATTCTGATCATAGGATCATGCAACAATTATGGGAGAGCTACAAAGACAGTAGCGGCAACAGCGAAACGTAAATGAAACTTGAGATTATTATTTTATTCGTTTATTTTTTAAATGGTTAAATTGTTGGATTGTGGCAGAGGAGAGAATGCCTTCTGTCATGACAGGCTAAAAAGGGGCACAGCATGGTAAGTATAAGCAGGTAAATTACAGCTTCGTGTATCTTTATCATGTAAAGCTACACTGAAAAATTGAAATTCACTGTCACTTCTTTCATCAAGCTACGAACGGCCTCGACCTCCTCTTTTCTTTGCTTTTTTTAAAAGCATTACTTCTCTCGGCATAACATTTTCACTAATATACCAAAAGCTTATTTCTGTTTATGCAGCCCCATACAGTATTCCCCTATTTACCCACAAACCAGATCGCACTGATCGCTGATGTAAGCAGTATATAGTCATTTTTCTGTCAAATCATAATATAATCTGGCAAAAACATGCCTTATCATGCAATGTTATATAGTCTGTAATGTTAGAATCCAGGTGTGATTTTATTGGGATCATCTTGTGGAGTGTGACAAGGCATAATCTTTTAATACTGCTGAAATTACATAGTGTACAACCGTCTTAAATCGAATCCATCAAGCCAAGCGCGAAAGTAGCCTTAAATGAACTTTTCCCCTATGCGAAAAAGGAAAACAACAGTAAGCGTCGAGGAATGCATGTACTTCGGTCACTGATGAAGAACGTTAAGAATTTGATCCAAGATATTAGACACTAAAATCTATATAAATACACCGGCAGTCGGATGAAACGGCTGCCATTTAGCTCAGAGTCATTTTCCTAATGACATCACAGACAGGAAAACCATGTCAGAACCCCGAGGGAATGTAAAACTTGATCTTATTAGTGGTAAACCATGTTCTCATAGCTGGAAATGTCTCTTAGATCAAATGTTTACATTACACACCCAATGTAAAGATTAACGATTTGGCGAAGAATGACTATTTTGACCCAGAAACATTTTATGGGTGTGGCTAACACTGTGTCTTCCCAGCATGTAATATGAAGATGAAGTAGGTTGTTCCATCAATACAAAGGGCCTTTGAGGTGAGGCGTGATAAGGACAATGAGATTAAATTCAGTGTGATCGAACTTTCACAACCTGTCACGGAAAAGTGTAGTAGTTCGATTTCTGGTGATATGGAATGGACACCAGTGAATACCAACTCTCACGCTTTTGTTTGATGTACCATGTTAGCCAGCTGGACATTGGGCCTGTTGGAAATTTCACCTGCTACTGTGAGTATTTCCTTATGCAATTTAATCTCCGTTCGTTTGGATGCACTTCAAGTTCTTATTCAGTATAGACTGTAATACCATACATTTTAAAGTATCTACTGGATTTTGACAAGGTTATTTCGAAATGCTGATTCTAAGTAAAGGAGTTCATGTTTTTTAGTTCGGTGAAATGCTTGACTCCTCCTAATCGCATTTCACTAATCTTAAAATAGAAACTAACTTCTGCTGACAGGGCGAAGAGACAAGTCGACTTTTTTAAAGGAGAAGTCGGGGACAGAATCTGTGAGGGGCAATACATAGTGAATGGAACACCAGTCCTTCGCAAGACAACAATCATAAATCCAATATTATTTATTAAAATTGTTTATATATCAATTAATGTTTAAAAAGGACAGACAACTGGTGTGTGCAAAATAATTCTTATAGTAAAATGATTTGCTCATAACTCTTTGCCCATGATATTTAAAATCATCATCATCATCATCATCATCATCATCATCATCATTCACAAATGAACAGTGGGCCGACCCTTGATTCTGAACAAAGAAATCATGTTGTATGTATCCTACTGTAGCAGATTCACCACCTTATGAAATGAAATTGTTTTGTATCTTAGCATATTTTGTCATTATGCTATCAATTAAATGTATATATAAATATGCTCTCAGGGTAGCACGGTGGAGTAGTGGTTAGCACTGTCGCCTCACAGCGAGACGATCCGGGTTCAATTCCCGGTCCAAAGACATCCAAAGATAATGAATGAATGAATACGATATCATTTCGTGTGGAAGCCTGCAGTTTACACACCTAGCAGACACAGATTCACACTCATCCATAACTAGGGGCATAGAGGCAAGGTAAATAAAAAGATGCAGAAACTTTAAGCAGAAAAATAAGTGTAAGGAGCTAAAAATATATATATAAAATGCGGTGAATATTTACCGCCTCACAATTTCTTAAATTTTTGCATATGTGTCACACTCGTGGCCTTATGTGAAAAAGTAATTGCCCCTTAGTTACTAAATCAACCTATTTACCAAATTCAGTTGAATACTGACTTCAATTTTACTAGCCACACCCAGGCATGATTATAAAGAGATTTAAATACAGATGTGAAACAACGTCATTGAAATCTGCCAGTCTGGAAAAGGCTAGAAAGTCATTGCTAAGGTTTGGGACTCCGGTGAACCACAGTTTTCATAAATGGAGAAAACTTTGAACAGTGATGAACCTTCCCAGGAGAGGCCAGGCTACCAGAATTTCACCAGGAACGCACTAACAACTCATCCAGGAGGTCATAACAGAACCCAGACGAACATCTAAGGAACTGCAGGCCTCACTTACCTCAGTTAAGGTCAACGTACAAAAATACCAATGTATAAAAATCTAAAGTTATCACAAACATTTTGTTACATGCCAGTAAAATTTGCACTTGTTACTATAAAGAGTGACGCAACCAGTTATTAGCTTTAGGGGACAATTACTTTTTCACATGGGTGATAGAGGTTTTGGCAGCATGACGGCAGAGTGGGTAGTGCTGCCATCCGAGAGCAAGAAGGTCCTGGGTGTGATTCCCAGGCATTATGGCCTGGGTCCTCTCTGTGTGGAGTTTGTATGTTCTCCCTATGTCTGCATGGTTTTCCTCCAGGGGATCCGGTTTCCTCCAACAGTCCAAAAATATGCATGTCAAAGTGAATGAGATATTAATTCCCCCCATTGACAGCAAGAACTGTAACCTAAAAAAAATAATAATACTAAACATGAAATACTAAACTCTCCAGTCATGAATCTGACCACTGTGTAAAACATGACATTAAACACTTAAATAGATAAATACAGGTTTTAAATAAACTTTTATCTGTAATCAATGGAATGATTATTTAATTTAGTGTTTAGTTGTGTTGTCTTTATTTTATCTTTAAATAAGATGCTCTGAAACATGTAAAATGAGCAAAAACTATAATATATAAAACTAATTATAATAATAAAATGTTATAAATTAAAATGTGCAGGAACTGCTGACAGTAGCTCAATTGCACAGCTCATGCATATGACATGGTGCCCCTTATTTGGAGCTCCGAGCCTCTGCACACACATCTTGTCAGGAAACAAAAAACAGAAGAGAAAGTTTCCTTAAGATATTTCTGCGTTCCTTGTTCTTTCACCACCCACATTTCCCCCACTCCCCGCCAAATCACTGTATTGTTTTACTTTACACTTGTTTCAGGACAAGCTTTTACAGGAGGACCATTAGACCCAGAACTAAATAAAGACAAGTTGTGCATAACAGGTAAGTGCACTGTGACGTCAAATATTTCTGTTATTTTGCAAGAATTGCAAAGCAATTTCTTCATTGATAATTTCATTAAGCCATATTGTGGCTCTAAAGGATCACACTCATGTAAATAACAAATGCTTATAGTGGGGTAAAATGCAAACAAAAATGCAAATGTAGGTGTGTGCAAAATGTAATTTGTGTTTATGCAAACATTGTTTCTCTGTGCTTTTTAGTTCAGTACTGTGAACATGCAGTACACAATGTTATGACTCATTACTAGCAGTTTTCCAAGTCTGGATTTGATGTAGAGCTATTTTGAAATTCCCACATATCTCAAATTTACTGTAGGTTTGAAGCTGCATGTAAAAAACTAATTTCAGTAATCGTAATTCAAAAACACACCTAGCAGTTTAAAGCTATTTTCTGTGTGGATAGCACAAGTATGTTAAAATAGCTAACTAAATATATAAAGCTCAAACTGCACCACAATTACACTTAAAAGGTGAGACACTTTCTAAAAATTCAATACAAACTGAAATCTGTAATTCGTTAATTCACTTGAAGTTTTATTTAATAGATAAAAGGACAAAGAAAAGATTTTTAGTGTTTTCAGTAACAAACTTAATTCTTTTTTTTATGTATACAATTTGAAGTTTTGCAATGAATTTGCAACATTCTCAAAAAAAGTTGGGACAGAGGCACATTTACCACTGGGCCACATCACCTTTTGTTATATATACTTTATTATTATGCTTTTTAATCGTCTGGGAATTGAAGATACTAATTGCTGCAGTTTTGCAAGTGAATTCTTGCTGTGTACAAGACTTGAGCTGTTCAACAGTCCGTGGTCACTGTTGTCCGATTCTCCTTTTCATGATGCGCCTTACATTTTCAGTAGGAGACAGATCTGGACTGCAGTCAGTCCTGTCAAGTCACACTGTTGTCCTGCTGAAACAGACATGGAGTTTTTGGGAAAAGATGTTATCTTGACAGCAGCATATGTGTCTCCATTATACCAATATAAGCCTCCACATGAATGATACCTATATACAGATCACCCATGCAGTGGGCACTGATGCACCCTCATGTCATCATAGATGCTAGTTTTTGCACTTTTCATTGGTAACAATCTGGATGGTCTTTTTCATATTTGGTGCATAGTATCTGACATCCCTTACCTGTTTGCCTTTGGTGACTAAGCCTTTGGTAGATGCTCCTTTTATACCCAGGCTTGATAAACGTCTTTTACGAGTTAAACTGCTAATTGTGGAACCTTCCAGAAAAGTTTAACTTGTATTATTTGTCTTATTTTGGTCCTGTCTCAACTTTTTTTTGGAGTGTGTTGCAAACATTAATTTGTAAAGTTGTTTATATATAACAAATAGAATTAAGTTCATCACTGAAAACCTTTTGTCTGTTAAATAAAGTTTTCAAGTGCATTAACAAATTATGGACAAATACATTTGGTCTGCCTTTGGGCTAATTTTAATATTTACCCAATATAAGTGGCGGAAAAACAAATAAATGTCTGTTTTACTGAATCCAGCTCAATATTTCAGCCTTTCAAATCACTTGCTGCTATAAAAGCACTCATTCATGCATCTGTTAAAACTGAAAATCAGGCTTCAGTGACAGCACATGATTATTTTGATCTATCAGTACAGTTATTTTATATTCACTAAGCTAGGGAACACTTTTCATCTGGTGTAAAATATACCTAATTCATGATCATTGTATTTTAATACTTAACTGAGCTGTACTAAATTGCTAAAATGTATTATCTCTTTGCCCAATAAGCTGCATATCCATAAAATCCACCTCCTTTTGAGACATTTTTGCTGCTCTCTTAATCAAAATATTGTTGCCATGGTATTTCATGTTCATACTTGAAATGCTCCAATGACTTCAAATGGACATAATGCCTAAATATTTGATAGTGAACACCTAAATAGTGATTTCTGTGTGGAGGTACTGAGGAACATCTGTGTTATGACATGCAGTCAGGTCTATAATTATTTTAGCTCTCTACCACAGCATATTGAGCACATATTTCAGCATTAATTTAAAGGTATTTGCATCCAAATTGAGCAAACTGTAGGAATCACAGCACTTTCTATATGCTACTTGTTACATATATACATATGCCACCATTCATTAGTCTATTTCAAGTCCAACACATTGTGTAGACAGCTAAAATAACAATCTTTTTTTTTTTTCAATGTACTTTTTCAATGGGTCTTAAATAAATAAATGTATGCACATGCAATACTATCAATACTCAGTACTTTAAAAACACACAAGCATTGATCAACAAGTATACATAATTGTACAAATTCCCAGGATTAAGCCAGCATTAACCCATACACAAAGTATTGGTGGTTAAAGTACTGGACTACAGATGAAAAGGTTGCGAGTTCAAATCCCAGCCTTGCTAAGTTGCCACTCTTGGGCATATCAGGAAAACCCTTAACTCCTCAACTGCTCAGCTGCATCCTGTCTCAGCTGTAAATTGCTTTCGAATTCAGGATACAGCAATACAGATACTGGTATTGGGCCAATGCAGCACTCATCTACTCGTACTTGTAAAAAGTGCTTCATTACCAACATCTGATACTACATGTGACATAAGCCTAGTGTACTTTATCATCCTAATGACCAGATGCCATGTAATGACAGTAATTTGTATGCATTTCACAATTAATGATAAAAAATAAAAGCAAATAAGGCTGCAAACTGTTCTCAATACAAGTAACCTGATAAAACATCTTAAGGTGTTTTAACAATAACTTTAATAGAGTGTTAAGGCAACCGGTCTGCACGTACAGAGCAGAATCAGAAAGTCTGGTCGTTAGAAATGAGAGTGAAGTGCTTTAGAAAGCGCCCTTTCACTCAAAGGCAAGATGTAAACCCTGGCAAGGCCTGTAACTACGCATGCTCAGTGCTCAGTGCTCAGAGAACTGAAGTGCTCTCGCATGCAACAGTCAATTCCCTTCTCCACCCTCGCAAATACCTTCCTATGCATGCGATTCACAGCACCTGATACTGCTTTGCGTGCTCAGGTCGGCCATATTTATGCTTTCTGTTAAAGATACTGTTTAAACAGAATAACAATATAACTAAACACGAGTTCATTGCTAGCAGCAGATAGCAGCTAACAAAGCTAAATAAAATATTCCTTGATACCTTAGCTACTAAATCAACCAGTTAACTAAATTCAGTTGGCTATTGGGTTTCATTAGATTACTGCCAGACCTGTTGAATCTACAGTTCACTTAAATAGGACCTGTCTGGCAACGTGAAGCAGACTAGAAGGTCTCATCATGCAGCGCAAGCTGGCATCTTCTAAAGAGGTCTGAATACAGATATGCAACAAAGTCATTGAAATCTACCAGTCTACCATTCCATCATAAGAACAGATACTATCAGTCAAACATGGTGGTGATAGTGTGATGGTCTGGGGCTGCTTTGCTTTGCTTCTGCAGGACTTAGGCGACTTGTTATAATTGTTGGAACCATGAATTCTGTAGCAGGACAATGGTCGTTAGCAAACAAGCAGGTCCACATCTGAATGGATGAAAAGAAACAATATTTTGGTTTTGTTGTGTCCAAAAGTTCTGACTTGAATCCCATGGTTCAATGTGGGAGATGCTAAAACAGGCAGTTGAAGCTCTGTACAATGTAGCTGAATTAAAAAAAAATCTGCAAAGAAGACTGGGCCTAATTTCTATACAAATAAAAAATAAAAAACTCACTGCAAGTTAGCACAACCATTTGACTACAGTTGTGAGTGCCAATCAATTGAGTACCAAGATGTACACCTCTTGCAGGTTGCATGCTTTAGCTATCATCAGGTGTCATGATCAAGGCAGAGCCAGAAAAAATAGGATGTTGGAAATATTACCACAAGACAGTAAACTTGACTTCATACAGAATTTGAACTAAATCAAATTTCAGTCTTGCTATCAGATAACCCTTGATTTGAATGTTTTTCATTTATCTACAGAAACCCTGCAACTAATGGAGCCCACAGAAGGAAGCCTGGTGAATTTCAGGAATCTGACTAATACCTCATGGCATAACTGCTCCCGGAATAACGTCCTGAAGACAACGGTATTCCCTATCCTGTATTCTCTTCTCTTCCTGCTAGGAATCATCCTCAATGGCCTTGCTGCATGGGTGTTTTTCAGCATCCCCAGTCGCTCACACTTCATCATTTACCTAAAGAACATTGTCGTGGCTGATGTCCTCATGACTCTGACTTTTCCATTTAAGATCCTGTCTGACTCGAACATGGCCTCGGTTGGTCTCCGTGTCTTTGTCTGCCGCATATCTTCTGTGGTTTTCTACTTTACCATGTATGTCAGTATCCTTTTCTTTGGCTTCATCAGCATTGACCGCTGTAAAAAGACTCTCTACCCTTTTGTTGGCACCAGTTCTAAACGGCTGGCCAACAGGAAGTTTCTTTCAGCTGGTATCTGGGTGTCCCTGCTGGCGCTTTCACTGCCGAACATGATTCTCACCAGCAAGGTGCCTACGTCGGACCAATTTAGCTGCAGTAGCCTGAAGACAGAGCTTGGCTTAAAGTGGCATGAAGTGGTCAACCACGTTTGCCAGATTATCTTCTGGGGTAATCTGGTAGCAGTAGTGGTGTCTTATACACTCATTACCAAAGAGCTGTTTAACTCCTTTGCACGGACTCGTATTCTGAACACGGCAGCTCAGAGCAGGCAGAGGAAGAAGAGGGTGAGAGCTAACGTGTTCCTCGTTCTTGCAGTGTTCTTCGTATGCTTTGTACCATTTCACTTTGCCCGAGTGCCGTATACCCTGAGCCAGACGAGGGAACATCAATTCGACTGCCGCCAGAAACTTATCTTCTTCCAGGTGAAAGAGAGCACACTGTGGTTGTCCTCTCTGAACTCTCTTCTAGACCCACTCATCTATTTCTTCCTCTGCATGTCCTTCAGGGACTCACTATTCAAAATCCTACGGGTCTCGCCTGGAAGGTGCGGGACACTGAGGAACAGTACGGATGCTCCTTCAGCTAGTGGCCCTGTGGACAACCACTCAGCACAAATATAGTCCAGGTGGTTTTCTGTAACTCTTTTAATAATGATCCTAAATGTGATGTTTTAAAGGGGACACACTATAACCATTTTTCCACAAGTTAATACAATTCCCTGTGGGCTTAATGAAATGTCTTTGATATCCTTTGGTCAAAATACCACTTGGGCCAACAGCCACAGCTGTCTTTTCACTCTGTCTAAAACAGCTGTTTCCAAACACTTGGTTTCAGTGATTGATGCTTTCAATGATAATGAGCCAATGAATTCCCCCCACCCCATCCCCCGTCATTACTCACCCACAGCCACAAGGGGGTGTGCCTACAGGCATATTACACAGATGCCGTGTTGACTGATGGGACTGAGATCAATGCGTCATTCAACCCATCCAAACCCATTTTCTTCTGGATAAAAAGCCCTATAACGTTTATAATTTCTCAAAGATTTGCCACCAGTTACTTTGAATTTAAGCTATAGTCACCTCTAGACACTTGAGGAGTGCATTTAGGCTTACATGAGCTGAATTACTTACATGGTCAAATATCCCATGTTGTAGCAGTTAGGCACAAAGATTTTGATGACTTTAGCTGGGACTGTGCCTTAAAAAATAAACTTTATCCACTCAACTTTTTTGTTTTCTGAGTCTATGACCCCATGTAGCAATGTGTTTTGGAGTGGAATAGCTGACATCAGTGCACTTCAAGTGCATTTTTCTTAGCTTCAACTTAATGGTGGCCCATCCACTACTCACAAGAAATTTAAAAAATGGCACCCATTCACAAATGTGCTTCCAAAGCCATGGGTTGAGATATTCATGCAGTAGGTGAGGATACTCAGGTGGCCGGTGGTATCATTCCAGTGAGCCTGTTTGTGATGTAGATAAGTGCACCAACTGCAAAAGGAGCATTTACGACCATGTTTTCTTTAAAAAAAAAAGAGGAGTGTACAAAAAACTGACTCTGTTTTCATGTTTCAGATTTTTTGAGGGGGTTGATAGGCACTCCAGAGACCCAAGTGTATGTGCAAAAAAAATCTGAAAAAGTGAATCTTTCATAATGTGTCCCTTATAAACGCCCTGTTGAAGTTTTATCGTGAAATTCAACTTTACAAACTGCATATTCAGGATATACTGTACATTTTTATGAAAATCATAACAATTTTGAAATTGCTGAAAAATTGGAATACAACCAAAAGACTTAGACATGCAAAAATGCAAATACAGACGTCTACGGAGCTTAATCTGTATCTCATGAGGAAAAGTCAGTTAGATAGTTTGATCTTTGTGATTGTCTGTTTCAAATATGTATATTTTTACAAATGCTTACAGTATATTTGTTTCTATTACAAAATGCCACCAGGCTGCATTTATATACGCAGCAGATTCTTTCTTGTTCAAAATAAGAAATAAAGAGAATTGTTCACAAATGTAAAAGTTTTTCAATTCTGAATTGTTTGCATCTATAGCTAAATATATCTTTATATATCTTTAAAACATCGCACCAGGTTTTTTTAAACATTATTAAATATTGTAATTAAACCACATTGTTTTTATTATTTCACTGTGAATTATTGAATCTGATTTGTCAGAAAGTGTTGATTAGTTTTCTATAACAGCAGCTCTGACGTCTGATAGATGTTCCATGACATTAAATGTGACTGGGTTGTTCTTTAATTAATAAAAATGTAATCCGAAGTGTTTGGTTCCTTACAGTGTACAGTCCCATACATATTAGTGTGCTGCTTTTTCTGACCATTGTGCATATGTTTGATATTTTTTAAAAAGCATATGTTTAAAAATATTAGAATAGGTACTGATCAAATGCATGGATCTGAAACGAAAGATTATGGATGTAACCTGAGTTGTGTAAACAAGCACAGTCCCAGGCCTGATGCTAGCTCAGAACCACAGACGTTGTTGGTGGGCATGCTAGCAAGGAAGTTAAAACCCATGGGTGTTAGCGTCTCACAGTAGCACGTCTTTTAAGGTGTCAGGGAGTGATGTTAACTTACTGCATAACACTGGACCAGCTGGCTACTCTTACATGGAATCCAGCTGATTTGGTGGCACATTAATTAATGTATGAATTGACTGAGATTTAACCTTCTTTAAATGATGATCAAGTAAGTGTGAAGTTATCACCAAGCTACAGTGACTTTATCATTAGTTTGTGGTGAGCAACAGGAATTCATTGTGAATTAATTCCTGCATTGCTTAACTATATGATCTGTCCCCTTTTTATAAAGTGTTAGACAATTCTCTGGATGGTTTGGTTCTGTATCACGTGTGTAAAAGCTGCCATGGCATTGAATGAATGAATAAATGAATGTTACATTTATATAGCACCTTTCTCAAACACAAGGATCCTTTACAGTCAGCATACAACTTTAACACCAATCGCACACACACCAGTGAGAGGCGGCAGCCAATAACACACAGCGTGCTCTAAATAGGAGACCAAAGCCCCCTGGGGGACTGAATGGGGTGCCGGGAAGGGAGAGAGGACAACACCCAGGGCAGAGCACCATCCACCACTGGATGGCAGACATACAGCCATTCACACACTCACACCAGGATTATAGGGAAACTTTTTTGTATGTCCAATTCACCTACAGTGCTGTGACAAAGTATTTGCCCCCTTGCCAATTTATTCTACTTTTGTTCATTTGTCACATTTAATCGTTTCAGTTCATCAAAGTAAATTTAATATAAGATAAAGACCACATTAGTAAACACAAAATGCAGCTTTTAAACGATCATTCCCTTTTGTGAAGTTCAAAATTTATTGAAAACCTATATCACCCATGTGAAAAAGTAATTGCACCTTAGCTACCAAATCAAACAGTTACCAAACTGAATTGACTATTGGGTTTAATTTCAGTAGCCACACCCTGGCATGACCTCTACCAGACCTGCTGAATCTAAACATCATTTAATGTGAAGCAGGCTAGAAGGTCTCAGAAAGCAGCACATGATGCCACATTCTAAAGAGATTGAAATACAGATGCGAAAAAAAGGTCACTGAAATCTACCAGTCTGGAAA
>JAOVVH010000029.1:15377192-15388711 GCA_028566435.1 Scorpiodoras heckelii | reverse complement strand
TTTAGAGTGACCGATCAACCTAACATGCATGTCTTTGGACTGTTGGAGGAAACCGGAGTACCCGGAGGAAACCCATGCAAGCACGGGGAGAACATGCAAACCCCACGTAGGACGGCCCGGACAGGGCGGGAATCGAACCCGGATCGTCTTGCTGTGAGGTGACAGTGCTGACCACTACACCACCGTGCCGTCCCGCATTTATGTTTATTATAATAATAATTATCCAAATCACAACCAAAGCTATCATATTTAATATTGATCTTTTATTGTTATTAGTCTGTTTGACTGGTAACTTGAACTCAATGTGGTTCATCCAAACTGCCAGCTTGGACCTGATATGTTCTTTCAGTGCAATGTTCAGGAATAAAAAAAAAAAAAAGCTTTATGGCTCCAATAAAATGTGATTGTAAACCTTTCGATCATGAGCCTACGGATTATATTTATAACTCTTCACTGAGAGGCTCGTTGGGGTTTATTTTAGCTCAGTCATTTGGTCTAAACGAAATGAACTGCGTCACCAACGCGTTTGCGTCATCAAAGCGCGACGGTTTTCGTATCCGTATTCGCAGCACGTGGGCAGGACGCAGGCATTATCCTAGGCTGTTTATGTTCCTTGTAATATTTATCTTCGAGTTTCAAGTGAAAGATTAATAAGTTGGATTGATACATCTATTGATTTCAGGTACATTTTTCTGGGCTTATGTGTCTGCTCGCTTTGGTGGTCTAACCTAGCGTTAACATTGGCTAGTAACATATTAGCAGATTGGTTTAACTGGATGTTTCTTTAAAAAAATTTTAATGCTATAGTTGAGTTAGGAGTTGTAGTCAGGTATTACGAGGAAAGGAGTTGTGTTTAGTGTTTTACGGATGTTTATTTTAAACTTTATCACTTCATTGTGTCTCCAGGTGAACTTTATCAGACCGTTCAAAACACACGGAAGAGCTACATCCGGGGTTTTCGTCGTGTTTATGTATTTATTTAATTTAAGGCATAGTTATATGTTCATCTGGTGGTGTTTGCTTAGGCTCTTATTAATTTCAAGTCCACTGATTATAAACTGGAAATAACAACAACAACAACAAAAAGGTCAATACAGAGCTGTCACATATACCACGTGACCTATAACCGGAACTACTGACCTTACAATGAACTTGAGAAAAGTGTAAAAGTTTTCATCAGAACTTAAAACATAAAACAATTCAGAGATTGGCGGAAAGACATATAGAGCAGAAGCAAAATACAACCAGATATGAAACTGGAATAAATGTCCACATTTATATATGCATTCAGAAATGTTTTTGATTGTGTTAGTGTTTATTTTACGTTATTAAGGATTCTTCTTGTCAGTGCAGGTCAGTAAGCAGCATGGCGCAGCGCTGGGCTGAAGGCCACACTGCCCCGGTGCTGTGCATCGGCGCTGCAGCAGACGGATTCCTGGCCTCCGGGGCTGAAGGAGGCGAGGTGACGGTGTGGACTCAGGAAGGGACGCCTCTCTCGCGGCTGCGTCTGAGCTCTCGCGATGATGTCACCTGTACGGTTTTCTCCCACACAGCGCCAGGGCTGTTGTACGTCTCTCACGGTGAGACGGTGAGCGTCCTGGACCCGCGTAGTCCGAAGAAGCCGGTGGAGGAGCTCGAGGACGTCGGCGAGGACGAGATCAACTCGCTTTCGGTGAGCCAGACGGGCGCCTCGCTGGCACTCGCTGACGATTCGGGGGCCGTCCGGGTGGTGGACCTGGAGACGGGAAAAGTGAACCGGACACTGCGCAGACACTCCAACATCTGCTCTTCCGTGGCGTTCCGACCCCAGAGGCCACAGAGTCTTGTGTCTGCAGGGCTGGACATGCAGGTGAGAGACGGGGATTTTACATCAGGTAAAAATGCAGGATAAAACCTAAAGCTGGGGTGGACAAAGCAGTAAAAAATCAGTATCAAATCAAGAGCTAGTCTGCCTGTTAGTAGGGACTGTTTTCCTCGGTCATATCCATCAGCTTGAATGGCTGCTAGAAAATATTTCCATAATCAGAGAAATGAAGGGGCATGGAAAAAGTGAATGCACTGCAGCACAAAAACTTATATAACTTTAATAACTTTCATAACACGCTCACTTTTAAACATGAGCAAGAAAGCACAAGTCAGCCAGACTCAAATAATTATTGACTTTCTTTCAGACATCATGTTTGTAAAGGGCACAGACATGAAGCTTCATCACCAGAGACATGATCAGGACAGGCTTCTTGCGAACCAGGTCCATGTTTAAAGAGTAAGATCTGGTCTAGGTTTTTATGGACTACAAGTCATAAAACTTCATTTTGCCCAAGTTGATGCATCATTTAAGTCCTAGTTGCCAGTAATCTCTTTTATATACTAATATCAGGAGACTGAAACCTCTTATCTCACTCCAGCTGTGGATTGTTTACCCATTGAACCCATTTCTGTCCTGGAATTTCGTCCTCTTGCCTTAAAGTGGCATAAAACAAAATCGAAAGATACTATATCACAATGTCCTGCGACTAGAACACACATCAGGTAAGGCAAAGGCGCACAGAGACCGATATACGTTCGAGAGAACTGCACAGAGGTGTTGAAGAAAAATTGATGATCTAGGTTGATGATGGAGGTTTTTAAGAAGAGAAATAAAAATGAGGCAGAGTAAAAGAATAAAGTAAAAGGGCTGGATTCTGTAATCACTGATTACTCTCACTTGGTCGAAGGTGTGCCTCATGGTCTTGTCATCCCAAAGGGGGAAGCCCTGCAAGGGAGGAGGTGTGGAGCCTTTCCTACCCTCTGTGTCGGCCTGACGTGGAGCTGACATTGACGGCCCGGCCTGGAACCGCCTCCCTAACCGACATGACCCATTTCACATCCCTTACCGTACCTAGCTGCTGTAGGACACACCCGCAAACAATTTCCTTGCTAATGTTTCCAACCCTGGCTACTCTGTAAGAAGAATTAGTAGATGTGTAAGGCAAGGGCTAACCACCACCTCTATTGCTTTTGTCCCTGAAATTTTTATTGTGACGGTAACGGCGGACACTCGCGAATATCCCTCTGCACACACCTTACCTCAGGTGTCCAACCAGCCAGCTGAGGAGGAGTCACAGCACCCAGTCTTCCTTGAATCATCCCCACACAGCTACTGCACTGCCCTAAAAGCCCGAGGAATGCATCTGGCTCATTGGTAGAGGTCATCTTGTTGAGCTTCACAGAGGAAACTGCAACACGGTATATACGCTGCAGGGAAGGTGATGTCTCCCAGCAGCACCAGTCTCAGCGAGTGGCTTGCATGGTGGCTTGCTAGGTCTTAAAAAACCCACTAGACAGGCTTGGAAATGGAAATGGGTGCTTTATTGTCCCATTTTCAGCAATATTATTTCACTGCGTGCATGACACACGTGAATACAGACTCGTGGCTCTGTGCCGTTCAGCTGTTTCTCTCTTCCTCATACAGACATCTTTCTGAAAACACAGACACACACACAAAAACAGATGGCCGGTTCAACCTGCTTCGACCAGGCCACTGCTGCCGTGTGTTTATATACAGCCAAAGGTCTGGTGTTAGATCAAGACCAAGACCAAGAGATTATCGACTATGTATACACAGCATGGTCACTTTGGCATGACCGGTCTTAGACTGAGTAAGGCTTACAGCGCACTTCAGATTCAGCCGGTGGAATTATATAATAATATTTATGGGAAATAATAATGTAATGTGTACTTTATAAAGATGGAGTGCAAAGCAGACATGCTTATAATGCTGAAGATTTGTGCAGGTTGCAGTTAAATATCACTTCAGCCATTTTTCTTGTTTGAAATGTTTACAAAATGTTCTGCTTGTCAGTGGGTTTTTGTGTGTGTGTGTGTTTAAACCCAATGAGGTGGCGACCAGGCACAAAACATGACGGATCTTTAATGTAGTGGAAACTGCAGCCGTGTGTTGCCCTCTAGAGGTGCACATGTGGTTCAGACGTGGGAGAAGTTTGAACTTCTGGTTAATTGCCATTAAATGGATTTGACTTATGTGCATTGTTGCATGATGCAGATTCCGTGATCTCAGATTGCACATGTGATTGGGAAGAGAACGGTTCAGTTACATGCTGCACTCATTTACAGTAGATCACATGGATGGACAAATCAGCAGCCTGGGAATCCTGGAGGAACATTTTTCACGTATGAGCTGTTAGATTTTTTTTTTTCTGTTGTTTGTTCAGTTTTTGTCCCCTGATTTTATTCCGTAATTTAGTCTCGGCAGATTCCCAACCGCCAACTATGTTTTTGAGCTGCTGCTCGTACTGTGTAACCAAAGAGCACGGTCAGTTTTGCTCCCTAGCACTCCTGGACACGGATCGGTGTGAGGTATCAATGTTTTATTTGTCATTGCTCAAAGGACAAGTCATTGCCCAAAAAAAACATACTCCATATTAAATTTTGGAAAACAAAAGTAGAACAAATACACAGACACTCTAATCCAGAGCGACGTACAAAAAGTGCTTAGTCATTCATTAACTTGCAATATCCAAAGCTAGTGCTGGTAGACCCTAATTCACGGTACTTTGAGCTGGGATACTGCTAGAAATGAGCCGTACAATACCTAATACAAACAATTATAAGTTAAGCAAGTCCTATTACCCAAAAGTACTCTCAAGCTGTGCAGAACCTGTGAAGAACAAGACACAGTCAATACAGTAAGTGCTGTAAAAGCTTTTAGTAAGAGCATGACAGTTTACACTGAAGTACCAGAAAAACTGCGCAAAATCCACAGCAAAGCCACATATGCATGTCATTGCTTGCGTCCGCCAGTGCATATATAAAGCAATAGACATCTGTGGAAGCTTCTAGAGCTGTTTCCGCCGTGAGAACGGCAAGTTATCACGATTTTGCGATTTTCAAAACGGTTTAATAGTTGGAGCTGGTGAGATGGGTCACAGTATTTCGGAGGTAGAAGCAAAGTTTGGATTTTCACGTATGAGTATTTCAAGAGTGAACCGTGACTACAAGAATTCCGGCAAAACCTCGAACTTATGACAGTAGCGTGGCAGTAAAACGACTCTGGGTGAACGTGACCAGCGTCGGCTAGCAAGAATCGTTTCACGTGATAGGCGTGTAACACTGCCTCAAGAAACATCAGAATTCAATGCTGGGGCCTTAACAAACATCAGCGTGAGGACTGTGCAATGTTCCCTCCAAGAGCCCATGGCGGACCTACCAAGTATTAACTGCTATACCAGTTTTTCTGGTATACAGCACGGTTTTACTACACTCATTTCTAAAACGTTGGTAAATGACTTGCTGGGTTGTTTTGGACACAAATAAGATTTCCTACATTAACATTGTTAGAAAATGAGAATGATCTTATTAGTCTGTGTATTAATTCACTAGCTGTCTAGCTCATCATGCATTATTTCATTGTAGGCTACTAGTTTATAATCTAGGTAAATAGATTTCCAGCAACCAAACCATGAGCCTGGGAAACACACCAGAGCATTTACTTGTCTAGGGACTGGCTCATGGACGTGGCTACAGGACAACGTTTAAAAGCGTTCCTATATACTGTCTTTGCTGAAAATTAGCTTGAATGAGAGTTACCACTGCTCCTATACAGTGTTTTTTTCAGGCACAGTCGCTCATTTCTTTCTCTCTTGTCGACCAGGTGATGCTGTGGAACTTGCAGAAAGCTCGGCCAGTGTGGACCTACAACCTACAGGAGGAGCCGGAGGAGGAGGAGGAGGAGGAGAGATCGCAGCAACGAGCCGGTCAGCTTTTTAACCCGCCTCTGGCTCACTGCATCAGTGTCGCATCATGTGGAAACGTTTTGGCGTGTGCCGCAGAGGACGGGCGCGTGCACCTCGCCCGCGTGGGTGCCGGCTCCAGACTCGAGCAGCAGGGGGCGATAAAGGCTCACAGTCAGGGTGCCTCTCAAGCCCATTTCCTCAACTTCATGCCTCATCCTTACTGGCTGGCCACCGGAGGCAATGACGGAGTAGTGGCAGTATGGGATATAAGCAAGGAGCCTGTAGTCGCAGGAGAGGTCAAGGTCAAGGCCAAACGCAGGAAGCCCAAAAACAGGAAGTCAAAGCCTCAGAGTCATGAGGTCGATGAGGGAAAGAGAAGCGAAGAAGAGCTTTCAGAGGAGGCCACGGGGACTGACCCGAGTCAGACAAAGACGGCATTAAAACTGAAATTCAGTCACGAGGAGAAGGTGAACTGGGTGTGTCCGGCCCTTCTAAAAGGAAAACCTAGTTTACTTGTTGCGGATCAGGGCACCAGTTTATCGGTGTATACCCTCTCTGAGCTTTAGCAGCATTTCTCCAGCAGTGTGGGAACATACAGAACTGTGTTTAGCTTTATTTATTTGCCTTGTGGTTAAAAAAAAAAGAGTGCTTGTAAATACAGAGCAAGTCAGACCTGACTGAATCAGCATGACGTCATGCTTTTCTGTCTGCGTATCCTATTATTTTTTTTTTAAACAGTGTGTCTGGGTGTGTATTTAAGCTACAGGGCCCGTTTTTCAGACATCGCTTAACAAATCCAACATGAGATGACACATCAGATTACTAATAATTATAATTCTACCGTATGTGCCAAGTTGTATTTTTCAGACTGGATCAGCGTAGCCGTAATGAGATAACGCAATTCTGTGTTGCCAGGAAAGGGCGGATATAACGATTCTCGAAACCATGATCATCGGGAACTGTACGGAAGCCTGAAAAACATGCTCGGTTTAGCGTAATGCTGCTAATCAGAATCAGGAAATCATAAAGCAGAGGTGCGAACGTGCACATCCCAACAAAGTTAAAATAACATCCTGGGCATGTGATACATGTGATGACGTTCGTTCATGGAAAGCCTGTGAGATCTGCACTTCAGTTATATGTTACAAAACCACGTTATAAGGGTTCAGTAGGACTCTTTGGAACACTATGGAAAACGGGCATTTTAATCAACTTTGGAGCTCTTTTTCACCTACATATATCAAGTCCCCAAGTCAAATGCTTTCTTGAATTAACATTGTTGTGAAAATTTATGTTTGTTTATTTATTTTTTAAGACAGTGAGCCTGTAGCTTGTTTTGCATATAATATTATACCTCTGTTTGTAGCAGTTTTTAAAATATATTTAGTTTTAGGCAGACAGAAATTCATTGTTTGAGTATCATGAAGCTAGTATCGTGAATCCAATTAAAACGTGAACAGAGTGCATCATTACACTCATACACAGAACATTCGGTTATTCCATTCATGCTCAGTTTTGCCAACGATTTGGTGCATTGTTGCACTTGTCTAACGAAACCAAGTGCAATTTAAATAGCTGGAAATATAAAATATTATTACATTCATGGCATTTGGCAGACACACTTACCAAGAGTGACTTACATTTATTTCATTTATACAGCTGAGTTGAGGGTTAAGAGTCTTGCTCAAGAACCCAGCAGTGGCATCCTGGCGGTGCTGGGATTTGAACTTATGATCTTCTGAGCAGTAATCCAGCATCTTACCCCCTGATCTACCACCGGGTTAAACAAGGGTTAAATAGAACTCTTTGGGACGCTGTGGAAATCGGGCATTTTAATCAACTTTGGAGCTCTTTTTCACCTACGTAGGTCATTAAGAACCCAAGTCAGACACTTTATTCAGTTAACATTGTTGTGAGAATTTTAGGTTTAATGTATTTATTTATTTTTAAGACGAGGTGAACCTGTATAGCTTGTTTTGCAAACAATATTAAACGTCTTTTCATAGCAGGTTTTGAAATGTATTTAGTTTTGGACAGAGAAAAATGCACACTGGTTCAGAAATAAAAAAGAAGCCTTTTTCTTCATTCAGATTTGCCTCGAAATATTCGGAGAATTGAATGAATATCATGAAGCCAGTATTGTGAATCCAGTTGAAACGTGACCAGTGTGTGTAGTTACACACATACACAGAATATTCATTTACGGTACTCCATTCATGCTCAGTTGCTCAGCTAATGCGTTGGTGTATTGTTGCACTTGTCTAAGAAAACCAAGTGCAATTTAAATAGCTGAAAATATCAAATATAATAATAGCGGTTAAATAGAGCTCTTTGGAACACTATGGAAATCGGCATTTTAGTCGACTTTGGAGCTTTGGTGTTTGGTTGCACTTGTATAACGAAACCAAGCGCAGTTTAAATAGCTGTAGTTCAAACTAAATTGTAAAAAGACCCCTACACACACAGAGGGCTCAGTAACGTAGAAGTGGAATTACTAGTTGTGTCCCAATTCAGGGGCTGCATCCTTCGAAGCACATGATCTATGCGGTCTATGAAGGCATATCCTTCGAAGGCTGCATAGACCATGAAGGCTGAAATGAGACGTTCTGCTCTACGGCAGATTTCTTGTTTGCGTCACGGCACCGAGGTTCCTGCACTTACCGTTTTGCTGCAAAACGTCATCTAGCAAGCTTGGACACTGACGTTCCTTAGAAACTTTGTTTTTAGTGTTTTTATTTTTTCGTTTATTAGAGCCGGGGATGCTTCACCGCCGTGCGAGGTGTATCTCAGACTTAGCAACAATAACCTATGAGGTTAACAACCGTTAAAATGGTGGTGGAATGTACATTTACTCATGTACCTACATGAGCGTTTGCTCCTGTGCCAACGCTGGCGTATTCTCGAGTCCCCACCGGTGCATGATAAGCATGTATGGATATGTTGGCAGGCAAAGGATCCACCCACTGGACTCTTCGTTGCTATAGAAAAGGAGGACGCATTTCTCAGCCACATAGGAAGGAGCCTTTGAAACGGGACGGCCTAGTCTTGCTGCCGTGACGCAATCGGTCCCTCGAAGGACGCGGCCCATGAACAGGGAGAACTATTCATCGTGTATAGTTATGTATAACGTTGCGGAATATCCCTGAAACAAGTTAGATCTGCTATCACTTACATATTAATAAGATAATTTGGCAAAGCCTGCTCTCCAGCACGTTTGAACTGAATTGTACTGACTCACCTTGGCAAACGAAACGGTCCACAATCCAATCCAGCTAATTCAGAAATCTGTGTGTAAAGCACAGGGCCCTGGTCCTGGGTAAATCTGATTCAGGTTGAAAGCACTGGATTTCTGCATGATGCATGGACGGATTAACGTGTCCGAGTGTGCGCTGAATTATAGTCGTTTTGTTCTTAAGTGTGTCGAGAGAAGTTGTTTTCCTTCTATTACAGGACTTTTACAGTAACACCATGAAGCTTAGACGGTATGATAGTGTTTGTCTAGAGCGCCGGGAGGGAATGATTTAAACCGAAGCGGAGCAATGAATCCTGTACCATAACACTAACAGTGACGAACCCTGATTTGTACCTCATGCATCAGCACATCTAAGAAAAGTGTTATTTAACTCTAAAATAACAGGGTGAGAACAGGATATAATGAAGGGCTATGGGGAAAGGAGTACGCAACACACAGATTAAAAGTTCAACATGCAAAAAAAAAAAATCACAGACTGTTTATTTACAGGTTTCAGCAGGCGCTCGGGCCTGATGAGTTACCGTAATTACAGCGTCAGTGTTCCAGATGTAAGGCACAAAGCAGGCATGGAGAAAAAATATCTAATTTAACACAGTAGACTGGTTGGTGGTACCTCGAAAAATAAATAGTTTATGGTGTTAAATTAGACGGTTCGGGATGGATTGTACAGTCCAGATAAATAAATGTGTGAATGCATTTGTATCTTTGGATACAAATCCTCATGAAACTCAAATTACGATGTAAACAGACTTTCTTTCACATGGTTCTAGGTCAGCTGATGTGTATACGTCTATATAAAACAAGGAAAATAATACTGACTAAATGCCACGTTAAAAAAAAAAATCCGAATACGATCCAACGTTGGATATCTTAGACGGCGACCTGCTGTAACGGTTCACAGCTTGGACAGACTCTTCTCCAAAGCCTCGATATTAGCCTCTTCATTCTCACTGCTGCCGCGTGCGCTGCACTCCACAAACTCCACCTGGATCGACAGCTGAGAGAAATCGAAGTCCTTGCCTATCTTCCCCAGGTGCTGAGTGGACCGGACCGAGCCGTCCTGGGACACCAGGGCCGCCGCGCGGGTCGTCCTCAGGGTAGTTCTGTGAAGACGGACACAAATGATCGGATTGTTTCGAACCAAGTACTGACTTGCTGGACATGTACACACACACACTAGCAGCTGATTAGAAAGATCTGATAGAGCTGAAGGATTTACACTCTTTACACCATCTACTTTATTACAGACACCTGTACTTTCATGCAGTTATCTAATCAGCCAATCATGTGGCAGAATCACGATGCATAAAATATTACACAGATACGTGCCAAGAGCTTCAGGTATTTTCAGGTATTGTTCACGTCAAACATCAGTATAGGGAAACAGTGTCATCTCTTAGCCCCTTTCCATCAACGTGGAATTGGGTCTTGAACCGGTTCTGGTCGGGATAAGTCCGCCGACCAAGTCTGGGCGGACAGGAAGTCTACAGTAACTCAAATAAGCACTCTTTCCAACCGTGGTGAGCAGAAAAGCATCTCGGAAGGCACAACACATGAAACCTTGAGATGGATGAATTACGACAGCAGAAGACAACATCAAGCTCCACTCCGGTCAGCCAAGTACATGAATCGGAGGCTATTACGGGCTCAGACGCTGGAAAGTCATTTTTTATGTCTAGTGCTGTCAAGTTAACGCGTTAACGAGCGCCACTAAAAAAAATTAACGCAGATTAAAAATTTGTTAAATTACGCAAACCGGCATGAACACGTAATTGACCGTTACGTTACACGTTTTAGGTTGCATTCCAATCGCAAGTGTCCCTAACCTGTATCCCTGCTCCCTACACACTGCACAGGGTACACACCATTTTTTTTCTAATCTTCATCTGTCCAGTTTGGATGAGATGCGACAGACTTTCATGTGTGCGCTCATAGATGAAATTGAAATGTAAGGTTTTGTGGGGTTTTTTTTTTTTAATCCCCTTGCCAGACACTTCACTGTGCATATGTTAATATGATTCGAGATTGTTGGAAAAAAGATATTGGACATCTACCACAAACAGCTGCAAAATAAAAAAAAATTTAAAAAAGCAAATGTGTGCAACCGACTTTTTGTTTGCTTTAATTATAAACTGATGCTCGGCTGCACTTCGCTGCTGGAACAACAAAAAAGGAAGCCTGTGATGCTGCTTCACTACTGATGGATTTTTATTCTTCTGGCACATGAGGTTCTTGGACTTGATGTTAACAGGCTTAGTCCAGATTTTGTGTACAACCTTATAAATATAGAAGGTACAGATTTCCAATACATTAGATACTACTACTACCACTTTTACTACTACTGCTAACTACTACTACTAACCACTACTACTTTTACTACTACTACTACTACTGATACTACTTTTACTACTACTGCTACTTTTACTTCTACTACTACTACTATTTTAACTACTACTGCTACTACTACTATTTTAACTACTACTGCTACTACTTTTAGTACTTCTACTACTGCTACTACTTTTACTTCTACTACT
>JAOVVH010000029.1:15142324-15157692 GCA_028566435.1 Scorpiodoras heckelii | reverse complement strand
ACTGTGCAGGACTTGTATATGTCATTCCCAAGACGAATTGACGCTGTATTGGCCACAAAAGGAGGCCCTACACCATATTAATAAATTATCGTGGTCTAAAACCAGGTGTTTCAGTTTCATCGTCCAACCCCTGTATATATATATATATATATATATATAAATAAAGGTTCTGGGTGCTCCATATTTAGTGAGGAACCTAGTCTGAATTGAGTTAGATTGGAAAAGCTTTCGGAGTGGAGGTCTTGGTGAAGTAACTAATCTTGACTACAGATATAGCCAGTGTTTGTCTCGCTGCCTTTGGTTAGTGTATCCCCCAATTGCTCAAGTGTCTGAACTCGTAAAACTGTTTTCTTTAAAACTGCGATGGCCACTCCTGTTATGTCTGAGGTCTAAACTAAAAACCGAAAGTTTACAGTCATATTTTCCCATGTTTGCGTTTTCCTTTGACAGTGTACTATTTGGAAGATAACATTACCCCCAAACATGTCATTTGAAGTCCCTAGTGGTCAAGCATGCCCTGAATGTGTATTAGCCTCAACCTCGGGAACCGACACATACATCCTCAGTAGATTTTTCGGTGTGGAACTTGAATCAGGTCCATTGTCAGTCATTTCCAACCCGTCCTCCACTCCACCCTCCTGGCTGTGCTAGCGTTCAGCATTCCGGTCAACCACACGTACCTTCTTTCATCTTGTCGTCCATTTTTTTTCCCTGTCGTTTATTTTGACAGAGAGCCCAGGCCAGGCCCTTAGCCGCATGTTACAGGAAGGCCCGAAGCGGAGAGCCGGCTCGGAAGGCGCCCCGCGGACAGGTGTGTCCCCTAGTCCATTTCTTCCAAGTTTACTAGATAGTTGAGTCCTCAGTGTCCTCTGGTGACCTCCGCTTACCTCTCGCGCTCTTATAGTGTTTAAGTATAGGTTTGAAAGTGAAGCTTGTGTCAGTGCCAGAAACCAGTTATTTCCTCACTCAGCGAATCAGTGTGTATAAAAGGATAAACGAGAAGGAGAGAAAACTACCCGAGTCCTCTTGACTCGCTTAACAGTTTTGCATGGCGTCTAACGTCAGGTGGCGTGGAATCTTAAGGACAGCCACGATTGCATGAGTACCTAAAGAGTAGAACAGAACACCATGAGGATTTTGTGCTCTGTATGTTTGTCAGTAAGTTTTTTCTTTTGCGGTTCCTGTGTGTGCAAGTGGATCACAGGCACCTCCAGCACAGTGCTTACCACACTGACTGCCTGATTGACGTCAGGCCAAATTCCCAATATATAATTTAGGTATTTTAATGAGGGCTCATTTGTGAGGGCTGGATGGCGTGAAATAGCCCTTTCTAAGAAGCGGGTGTTACAGAAATACCTCACTCGGTCAAATAAACATGCCAGTTTGCTCACTTGGTTTTTCGCTGGTGGTCCAAAACTAATATTTGTAGCCACAGGGAAGACTTTTAAACTGTGATAAAAGTATATTGTTGGATTAATGTCTTACAAGGAGGACAGTGTTTTAAAGAAGTCTGGTGGTTGACTTTGAGCACAGCTGGATACCACTTTACATACAGCCTGCTACTTCTAGATCACACCCTCCATCATTTCAGATGTTGCCACATACACACGCTTTTCGAAATGTCCTAGAAACGCAGCAGCTCATCAGTTAGATGTTAAAGAAATAAAAAATCAATATAAATGTTCTCCACAAGTTCACAGCTGCAATCCTGTTTCTTTTGTTACGGCTTACACCGACTGACCTTGCTTATCTTTTCCTTGATTTCTACTTCCTTTTTCTAGGCAACATTACCACCCGTATCCGCACACCTGAGAGCGGCTCTGACGAAGCTATAAAGTCCATACTGGAGCAAGCCAAGCGTGAGCTGCAGGTCCAGAAAGCAGGCAAGTTTTGATCTCCCATTGCCCCGCGTTGTTAAATATCTTGTATCTCAAAACGTTGTCCTGACTTGCTTCGTTTCCCCATCGAACAGCCGACACATCCCTGCCTCCAACCTCATCCAGCGGTCGAGGAGGAGGTTCGGACGAGGCCATCCGCTCCATCCTAGAACAGGCACGGCGCGAGATGGAGGCCCAGCAGGCCTCCTTGTCGTCCTCGTCTTCGTCATCATCCTCTTCCTCCATCTCCTCCTCCCTGTCTCAGAACGATGTCTCGTTACTGTCACCCAAAGTGTTGGCGCCGTCACCACTGGGTGCCCCCCTGCCCACCTACAGCCCTCTGGTGCTGGGCTTGAAGAAGCCTCCTCCTCTTCTTCCCTGTTCATCCTCCTCACCCTCCTCACCTTCTCCGTCCCCTTTACTTGACTTCAGCAACATTAAAAAAGAGCGCCCGGCATCTCCAGGCCAGGACGGAGCCTCCAGGGTTCAGTGGCGGGAGCAGTGGTGGAACAACTCGCAGCAAGAGCGCCGAGGATCTGGCCTGCCGGACGAGAACCACAGCCTGGAGGACTCCAAGGAGGTGAGGAGACCGTCTTTGACTCTGTTATTGGCAGGTAGCAAACCGGGTCCAAAGAAGACAAGCGGTTCTTGGGGATGTGCATGGCTAACGGAGGCACGTCAGTACATATGAGCTACTTGTGCATGACTGAGTAAAAGCTTGTGTTGGTCATACTTGTGCATGACTAAAAGATTTTCTGTAACTGGTAGCCCAGAGCCTCTGTTGCTTTATTGTGCATGGCAAAGAGAATGGCTTTGAGTGTTACTGATACCTTTAGATGTTTGAGTCTTGTATGAACCTATAAATATAACTGTAGGTAGTTCGTTAGTGGTAGGTGATATATATCCTATGAACCAGAAGGTTATGAGTTCGCAGGTTTATCAGAGAACCTTTTCTTGGATCATTGAACAACATGTTCAAGGTCCATTTATTCCTTCCATACCACCCTTTTCACATGCGATGGACTTTTAGAAGCCGGTTAGCTACCATTTATCCACAGTCTCATTAAAAAGCTCGAAGAACGTAGATCTGTTGCTGCCGACTGAGAGTGTGTTCAGACTTGCACACTTTTTCAGACCTGTGACAACTTGTCCCAGAAGCAGTCAGGATCGAGAGAACCAATCTCTGGTGTTCCTGAAACCCATGGTCTGGGGTTCAGACATTCGGTAACATGATTGGCTAAAAATTCTGAAACTCCCTGCTTCAGCTTTTACAGTAGTAGGGAAAGGAATGTTCTGGTCCACAGAAGAGATGATGGAGCACCTTCTTGATAATATGGAGTGAGGGTGGCATTCAAGCACAAATAATTTACCGTAACCATAAGAAACTTTTGTCTGTGAGAGCCAGATTGATCAAGGTTTGGAAGGAATTTGTCCTTTCAGTGATAACATTCTCCCGAAAATACCAAAATAAATACCCAAAAGGCCAGAGTTGGTTCTGGTACAGACTCAAGAACGAAGAACCTTATTAGTGTAGTACTTTTAAATGCTCTTCTGTGAGAATAAGCTGTTATTGAGAGTAGGATTGTTTAGCATCTTTACTTGCCTAATGAGCCTAATGTGTGCATGCCAGGTAAAGATGCTAAACTTGCTAATACTAGATGAAATCTAGGATTGAAAATCGTATCTTGCTATCTCAGTAATTCAGTTACCGTGAAATAAGGTGAACATTAATGTCTAAAGCGCTATTGTCCACTGTACAGCCAGCAATATGGCCTCGGTTGACGTTCCTTTCCCCACGCTGCCCGTCTCCTACCCTGTACTGGACGGCACTGACTGATGCTGGCCCCTCCCCTCTTTGTGTGTCTCTGTGCCAGACGCCCCCTCGGCTGCTCGATGCCCCTCAGTACTGGAGCGAGTGGCACCACGCCGGCTCCGCCTACCCAGAGCTCACCGGCACCCGCGTGCCAAGGCCAGCCAGAGCACCCGTGCCCCCGCTGGCCCCCGAGCAGTGCCAGCTGTTCTCATGCCGCGAGCTGGACACGGTGGAGCTCACCCAGCTGGTCAAAGAGAAGCTAGCCAAGAGTGGCGTATGCCAGCGCTTGTTTGGAGAGAAGGTCTGCGTGCCCCTGTCTCCCTCTCTATCTCTGTCCTGTCTCTGCATCCCTAACTTTCTTACCCCCACTTACCATCTCAGCACCCACTAACTCCCTCTTCCTACTCACACATTGTCTGCTCCACTAGAACCGTGAAATCCATTTACAGTCGCCAGTAGATTCAATCCGACCTGAGGTTTTCAGAGCAACGTCTCGGTTTAAAGTCAGGGAGATGTGACGTATTTCAGCGAGAAATTGTTGCAGTCTGTTTTACGGCGATGTTAGTATCCCAAAAAACGAAGTGTTCCTCAGACGGCTCCTTTTGTCCTGACGAAAGAAGCCTCTTTTTTTTTAAGGATGCTAAAACGTGTTGGCTCACTCGCCGTCCTTTCGCACTCCTGTCCTCGTCCATCAGGTTCAGCAATTCTGCCTTCGCACGTACAGCCACGCTCAATTCCACTTTGAACCGGATTCAATTATGACACGCCGCAAATCACTTTCCCAATAATTGCACGAGTTTAGGTTAAATTCTGCCTCGTTTTCACGGAGTTTATGCATCGAAGCTGGCCTTTTGTCCTATTGAATTTGAATATGAAGAATATCTCAGTAAGCCGTCTTCCTTTCCTGTTAATTAAAAGCCCCAGGGAGCTGAAATGTGTGATTGCGGATGCAATAAGTATGAACAAGTGATATCTACATGGATGTTGCCAGAGTCCCCAACCCCCGTTTTAATGTAAAGCAGACTGGCTGATCTTGGGTAAAGCTTGAATAGGTGTCCCACCTCATTCCCAATTTTAATTTTTATCAAAACTATGCTTTCCTGCGTTAACGTTTTGAGCAGTCAGAAGTGAAAGATCAAACAAAAGCTAACCTGTAAACGTAGGTAAACTTGTGGTGGATCATCCTTACCGGGTTGATTCCTCTTCGTTCGCGCCATCGTGTTTAGTTTTGCTTGAATGGCATAGCAGACTGAGAGTCTTTATACTGGATGTGTATTATTCATACTTAAACCCGGGCTAAGCTGATATGAAGTAAAGGCTGCTCTTGTCTCTAGGGTTTTCCATTTGGTGATCTGCATGTTACTAACTGTTCACTCCTGAGCTAATCTGAATGCATGGCCATAGTAAGGATTTTTTTTAAATAGGATGAACAGGTTAACAGCGGAATAACGTCTTTTTTTTTTCTCATTTGTGTTTGACTCAGGTACTAGGGCTGTCTCAGGGGAGTGTAAGTGACATGCTGTCTCGTCCCAAACCATGGAGCAAGCTGACCCAGAAAGGTCGCGAGCCCTTCATCCGGATGCAGCTGTGGCTCAACGGCGATTTGGGACAGAATTCGGTGAATCAGCCAGGACAGACGCAAGGTAAAGCACACACCTGCTCATGGGTGGCCTGTTTACTGCTTAGTGTTCATTGCTTGGCTGAGTTAGACTCTATTGTCTAACAGCACCAGGGTCAGTGAGCTTGGGCTGTTGATTGTGCAGAGTTTCAGACGTTTTTCCTGTGTCCGTGACGGTTTCCTCTGGGTTCTCCGGTTTCCTCCTATATCCCCAGACATAGACGCTTTCAACCCAAGAGCCTGCAATTTTTCCCGGATCCATTTCAGGGCAGTGTTGCGGCCCACGGTTCCGTCTTTGAGAATCGACGTACTGCGTGCGCGTTCAGAACACTGGAAGTCTGATCCGAAAACCCTCTACCAGGCGAAAGTGTCATTTCGGTTATTGACTACGACCGGGCCTGTATTAGCATCATCTGTCTTTCCCATGCACTAAAAAATCCAAACACACGTTTCAATATACCGAAGGTCACGAGGTCATTGTCCGTCAGGGCGCAATCTGTCCCAGGGGAGTCTGCTTCACACTCCGTCTGGACACCCAAATTGGTTTTCTGTCACACTCCCTCAAACACGTCTCTCCTTTCACTCCTCCGTCCCGGTGTTTAATAAATCTTTCTCATTTGTCACACTGTAGTTCAGTCCTTATTACATACACTGTTTCACTTTGGCATGCTACATGTGCACACACAGCCCAAAGGACAGATTAATACATGCTTTCTTGATGCCAAGCAATCCCACGGCTATACCATATAACAGTACATATATACTGGGGGGGTTAGGTGGCCAGAGGGAATGCCGGAGAAACATAGAGGAAGATGAGCAGAACGACCCCAAAGAGGCTCTATACGCTGCCCTAATGAATTACACCCATGGTAACACTGATGCAGGGTAATTACCAAAAACCCTTCAGCCTGCGATTCTCCAGTCGCTCATTTGCATGCAAATTATCGCCCCGTCGTAGTCCACGTTGAATAGATTAATGTCCAGGCTCTTAGACAGAGAGTGTAGAAAGAGAAGAGAATGAAAAAAAAAAACATGCATATTAAAGGATTTTTTTTTAAACCAATTTCCTGTACTGAGAAAAGAGCAGAAACCTGTTTATGCAAAACTGCTTATAATGGTGGTCTTAGGGTAACATTTATATTCATTTGTTCGTTTATTCATTCATTCATTCATTCGTTCTCTAAGCTGCTTATTGTACTACAGGGTCACGGGGTGCTGGAGCATGTCCCAGCACTCATTGGGTAAGGCAGGGAAACACCCTGGACAGGCCACCAGTCCTTCACAGGACAGACAGACACATTCACACACTCGCACATAGGGGCAATTAAGTATCTCCAGTTTGCCTGACTGCTTGTCTTTGGACTGTTAGAGTAAACCAGAGTGCCCAGATACTAACTCCACACAGAGGAATCGGAGTTCCTCTTGATGTGAGGCGAAAGCGCTACCCGCTGTGCCACCGTGCCGTCCTGTATACAATGTGTATATATACACTATATAGACAAAAGTATTCAGACACCTACACATTACACGTACAGGAGCTTTTACGACGTCCCATTCTAAATCCATAGGCATTAATATGCAGTCGGTCCCCACTTTACAGCTATAACACCTTCCTGTCTTCTGAGAAGGCTTTCTACAAGATTTTGCAATGTGTCTGTGGGAATATTTGCCCATTCATCCAGAAGAGCATTAGTGAGGTCAGACACAGATGTAGGATAAGAGGACCTGGATCATAACCTCCATTGTAGTTCATCCCAAAGGTGTCCATTGGGGTTGAGATCAGGGTTCTGTGTGGGCCGGACAGGGTCTTCCACACCAAATTCATTCAACTGTGCCTTTAACGACCTTGATTTGTGCACATAAGAGCCTTCTGTGCCTTCTTCAAACTGTTCCTACAAAGTTGGAAGCGTACAATTGTCCATAATGTCTTGGTATGCGGAAGCATTAAGATTCGCCTTCACTGGAACTAAGGGGCCTTGGCCAAGCCCTGAAAAACAACCCCGTAGCAGCATTATCCCTACAGATGGCACAATGCAGTCAGGCAGGTAACGTTCCTGTGGTGTTTGCCAAACCCAGACTCATCCATTAGACTGCCAGACCATTACACTTTTAACACGAGACCAACATGAGTGTCTTTACCAAGGCTCGTGTCTGTTGTGTACAACTATCCAACACTTGAGCACTTGAGTTTTATCATCTCAATCATACCCAGTCAGACATACACAGCTACACTGGTTGCATTCCTCCTTACCCCTGAAAACACTGATTAAACAGATTTAGACCTTATTTCTGTATTAATGAGAGTGCTTTATAAAAATGCTCAGAAATCAACCCGAATTCAACGGCTGCCCTCAGATTCCCATTACATCTCGGTTTACAATAAACAGCTTTTCCGTTCTTCCACAGCACAGGGAAAGGCATGTGTATCTTGTTTGTAGTAATGAGTTTAGGTTGAAAAAAAGGTGAAGTATTCATTTAATGTGGGGCTCGGGCAAGACATAAGGAATAAAACCTTTAGATTCAGGTTGTTACAGGAATATGATCAGTGACCGGGATGGAGTAGGGTGATGTGGTGTGATGTGAAGCTGTATTTGATTATTTCTGAGTAATAACACAATCCAAAGTGGTTTATTCCTCTTGAATGACAGAAATTTTCCAATGATTCAAATAACTTTGTGTTGTTTAATGAATTATGAGATCCTACTATGAGTGAAACTCCTATGTTTTGATCACATTAGCGCTCTTGTGCAGTTTTCAGTGCTGTGGAATTAAACACAGAGTTTATCCTGGACTCCGTACAACTGGGAAAATAACCATGGCATGAAAAGGTGGTTGTCTTGTACGTGAAGCTTAAGCACGCACGTACACACACACACACACATACACACACATACACACAGACCCAGCAGGCTGCCGTTCATAGGTCAGTGGCACCACGTCAGAGTGCCAGGCTTTGCCCCAGCGCCCATCACTCACGAAGCCCAGCCCTACCCGACAGAGCCACATGTCAGCATCCGGCACGTTATATCAGCGTCTGATCAAAAGTGACTAGCCCTCGCTCCCTCTTTTCCTCTCTCCCTCTCTGCCCGGCGTGGCAGGAACCTAATCGAGAGTGACGGCTTCCCGCGACTGCTCGCTCGTGGGCTGCTTACGGAACAGGACCGCCGAAAGGGATGGAGAAACGAGTGGGAGGGAAGAAGAAGATGGAGGGGGGGAGCATTTTGGCTTTGCGTTGCTTTTACGTCCTGTAGCGACACCTCACACAGTATTGTGTTTTGTTCTAGAGAAAAAAAACAACGAGCAGAAGATGAAAAGTAGCCATTGTAGACAAATTCTTTATTTATTCCCAAAAGCAATAAGGAGAAAATTAGTCGTGTCCAAGTGTCAGGAACGGATTTTGTTTTTTAACCGAACCAGACCGAGTGTGGTCACTGACTTTGGCCTCGGTTATAGACAGATGGGCTCCTGGCGTGAGTGTGTGTGTGTGTGTGTGTGTGTGCGCGTGTGTGTGTGTGTGTGTGTGTGCGCGTGCGTGTGCACAGTCCAAGGCCAGCAGCTGTCCACAAAACACACAGCTATCAAGTACACGCTAATTGAAGACAGAGTGTTCCTTGGAGTATTTCTCCGAGCCGTCCTTCAGGACGCATCACGCCATCGGTGTGAATAGTTCCGTCATGTTCAAGTAGCGATGAGGATCTCGTACACAACTAACCGATTAAATAAACCTCAGGTGCTCGGTGTTCAGGATGAGGCAAGCAGTGAAAGTCTGAAATGCTTTAAATCCGTACAGAGACGTGCTCTCCAGATGAGCGCCTTTCCAGACGTTTGTTTACACAGAGCGTCTGTGACGATTATGACTGGTTTGCACAGGATCAGAGATCACTGTATACACAACACAAAAGATATTTGCGTAATGTGTACGATGTGTACGTCTCGGTGCGAACGGACTGATTTGACCTTTATTCTAACTGCTTGGTGAAGGGCTGCGGTAGCTGACCTAACTCCACCAAAGACATCACTCTTCTGTGGAGGAACTTTGAGGACTGTTTACTTTATTGTTCTGCATTTTAAAGTCACCCAGTAATTAGTTTTGGTAATTAGGTTTAGATGCAAAAAAATATTCCTGGAGTTTAGAAAAAAAAAATTTATACCAAATATCTACAGGTCATCGAAAAAAACTTCACTCATTTTAACATCAGAGAACGCTGGTGCACGTTCTTACTGAAACATTTATATACTAAAAGCACAATAAAATACAGTAGATGAGCCAATTGATAGCATGAATCTGGCAAAGCCTCCTTTCCCCTACGTTTCACATTAGTAATCTGTTGGCGAGTCCTCTCATCTGAACTCAGTTCACTTTCCCTGCTCGAATAAAGGCCCCGACGTGGCGTTTTTCACTTTCCACGAAGGTAAACAGAGAATGTTTTGAAATATTTATTGTGAAGTAAAAATCCATCAATATACACTGAAGTACCAGAAAAAACTGGTACTAGAGCCTCAGCAACAGCAACACCACCTATGCACGTCATTGTGTCTGCCAGTTCGTATATAAAGCGATAGACATCTATGGAAGCTTCTAGAGCTGTTTCTGCCGTGAGAATGGCAAGTTATTACGGTTTTGTGATTTTTCAATACGGTGTAATAGTTCGTGAGATGTTTCATAGCAAAGTTTAGATTTTTCACGTATGAGCATTTCAAGGGTGAACCGTGACTACAAGAACTCCAGCAAAACCTCAAACTTACGACAGCATCGTGGACATAAAAAGTGACCAGCGTCAGCTGGCAAGAATCGTTTCACGTGATAGACGTGCAACACTACTTCAAGTAACATCATATTTCAATGCTGGGGCCTCAACAAACATCAGCATGAGGACTGTACAACGTTCCCTCCAAGATCCTGTGTGGGACCTACCAAGTATTAACTGCTATACTGGTTTTTCTGGTAGTTCACTATATATTGTGATACATATTGTGACGTGATATTTTTGTCACATCGTCCACCCGTAATTCAAATACATACGCAGGAAGTGGGATTATTTTGCAATATGTTCTGTTCAAAATGAAGTGCTTATATGCATCTGAAAGAACTCAAATCCTGCCCCCCCCACCCTTTACACAATGCATGTTCTGTCTTTCAGAGGGCACCCCGAAAACGTCAGGCAGCTGCAGTCCGGCCCCCGAGTCGCCGCTCAGCTCGGCCGAGGAGTCTGTGAAGAGCGGCGGAGAACCACTCGGCTGCTCACAGGCCCAAGTTCCCGAACCGTCCCCGTCCGGAGACCCGGCGGAGCAACCTGGTACCCCCCTGCCACTGCCTCTGACCAACCTCACACCCTCCGGACTCAGCATACAGGAAATGGTGGCCATGTCGCCGGAGCTCGACACCTACGCCATCACCAAGAAGGTCAAGGAAGTGCTCACTGACAATAACCTCGGTGAGTAAGAAGACAGACGTGAGCTTTAGTTGCAGTGGGGTTATTAGCTATTAGATAAGTTTACCTAAATACTAATAAACACCCTGTTTACCTGTGCGTGTGTGACGTTAGGCATAGGCAGTATTCAAATTCATGGGAACTTTTGCATATATTTATACTAGGACATGGTTTTGAAGAGTTCCCAGGACAGGAATGATGAAAGGGCAAGGAAATAAAGAAACCTTTGAGATCGATGATTAAATATTTCATATGCCACAATTAACGTCCAGTACACATTCACATCCAAGAAAGTTACACATTTCATTCTCGACCACTGTAATTAACAGGAAAATCAACAAGCCTGCCCGGTGGAAATTGCTTTTATAGATGTAGATGGGTGTACACTTACCTTTTTTTTTGCATAGAGAACTACGAAGATTTGCATATCATTTGTATTTGGACAAGTGTGTGTTTGTGTGTGTGTGAGACAGAGACCTGTAGTGATGCTGCTGTGTCTCTCTTTGATCAGTCGACTCTCTGTGTTTGACACGGAGTGTTTACTTTACCAACATACACGTATACTCAGGTTGTGGTCGTTGAGATTTTGAGCAGATAAATTCAATGAGACATTTGCATATCCATTTACATGAGCGCGTGGGTATCCTGCGTCATCTGACCTTTAGCGGAGACGCTGTCACGTTTCTGGTCTTCTCTCGCGTCACGCCAGCGGTGCTGAATTACCGAGGGCGATCTGTATGTCCGGAGCGATCCTGTCTACCTGTCTTATGTTTCAGAGTTCGTTTAAGAGCTATAGCTTGGAAGATTACATCTTGAAGAGGGGATTAGAAGAGTTAAAGGGTAAAGCTCAGAATGATGCTACCACCACCATGCATCACTGAGAACCTGCTAGCATGTCTTTTGGCAAACTCCAAACAGGATTTCATGAAACTACTAAGCAATAAGACAGAGGCAGGGTATTGTGATGCAGTATACTAGGATATGTAGCAAATATATTGTTATACATGTATTTATTAATACATTTTAATCGTACATATTACGCGCTGAAACTAAAATACCGATCAGAGATTTGTGTATGAAAAACAAAAGGAGCTGAAAATGATGGAACAAAGAAAGAACAAGGATGGGTAAAATGGGGATATGGTGTATGACAGTAAGCAGAAAAATGGAAAGAAAAAAAAAGGAGCGAAAGAATAGAAGGAAGAAGAGAGAAATGGATTTATGTGAGGGTGCTGGAAAGGAAGACAGGACAAAGGGAAAGGGAAACGGAGAGAACCGAGCAGAGATTTTCTGCGAGAATATTTCCGAGAAAAGGAATAAAAAGTGACGAACAACCGACGACATGAGAAAGGAGCGAAGGATGAGTGTGTGAAGTGCATGAAGAAGGATTGCTTGCAAAGATGTTTGAAAAAAACAGTTCAACTTTATTGCTTAGTCTCTAATGAAGTTTCTGAGAAGTTCACTAACATTAGTCTTTGTAATATTATTATTTTTCTGAATATATTACGAAACTGGATGAAAGTACAGACGTGTAAGTGTTTCATTTCGACTCGACTGCAGCCGGAAGGTTTACATCTGGACACCACCGGTGTCGCGTGTTGTGCGACGTGTGTGTAGCAGGGAAGTGATCTCAGCAGGGTTGATTGAGTTACTGAGTTCACTTTTCCACTTGCCGAATTAGGGATGAAGTTATGTCTGCAGGTCGACTGCGTTACGGACAGATGAGCAAAGCCAGGCACGCCTGCGAGGACGACTCTGTAATCAGTGCTGACCTTTAAGCACTAAAAGAGGACTCGAAATTGTAGTTTTGTTCCTAGAAGCATTAAGGTTTTCCATCTGCCAGGCCCCAGATAGGTGTTTTCGTTACAGCGTGGTTATGATGAAGAGGAGGACCAAAGTGGAGTGCTTATGTCAAGAGCATGGCTGGCCTACTTTTCTCATTACAACCGCTGCATGACTGTTTGTAGTGTTTCTGGCTGAACAGGAAAAAAAATATATTGTACTTTGGTTAGACTAGCGCTCTGGATTTTTAGGGACAATTGTCTGCTTAGGTCATATGCTTATTATTATTATTAGTAGCAGTAGTAGTAGTAGTAATAGTATTAATTTAGGATGAACCCAGTGCCTCATTTCAAATGTTTAAGCACTGACCTAGCAGCGAGTCAGTACACTAACACAGCTGTGTCCGTGCAGGTCAGCGTTTGTTTGGCGAGACCATCCTGGGACTGACTCAGGGCTCAGTCTCTGACCTGCTGGCCCGACCCAAACCCTGGCACAAGCTGAGCCTGAAGGGCCGCGAGCCGTTCGTGCGCATGCAGCTGTGGCTCAGCGACCCGCGCAACGTCGACAAGCTCATGGACATGAAGCGCATGGAGAAGAAAGGTAGGAGAGAGCTGGAGTGTACCAAAGAGGGTGGATGTGTATGGGGTGCATTTGTGTGCCCTCTGATTAGTTTAGCTCCCCAGTCACCTGTCATGGTCTTCATTATACGTTCGAATGGATTTATAGGTTTCCTAAATACCTAATGGAATGCTATACGTGAATACACTTCTTCCTGGAAGGCCCCAGGGTTTGTTAGAGAACGTAGCACAACAAACTGCGTCGTGAAGCCCAAGTTTTCCGAGATTTCAAAATGAAGAATCAGTCAGGGTTTGGTTATAAAAAATATTCCTGTGAAGCACAATTAAATCCATTACTTGAAAATTGGGGAGAGTAGTGAAGGAGGTTAGCCAGAGAAATAGTTACAAGGCCAAAGGGTTAAATCTGAACATGATGCCGCCGCCACCGTGTTTCACTGTGGGCATGGCGTTCTTAGGGTGAATTGCTTTGCAGAACTGTGACCCTGTCTAGAGGAAGCTTTCCTTCAAGAGTCAGTGGTGTAAAGAGGAGATTAGCCCTAGACGTAACCACAAGGCCGAGGGTGAAACCTGAGCGTGATGCTTCCACCACCGTGTTTCACTCTCAGGATGGTGTTCTCAGGGTGAATTGCATTGCAGCGTTGGGTTTCTTCCAGACATAGTGCTGTGTCCCAAGGCCATAAAGATCAATATCAGTCTCATCAGTACAGAAAACGTTTTTAAGTTTACAAACAGGATTTCTGTTATAATGCCTTGCTTTGTCAAGTATCTGAGGATGTAGCTGTTGTGGGAAAAGCTTCTCCAGTCTGAGACGTGGCTCTTACCAGGTCCTTCAGCATTGGTCTTCTGACTAATGCCCACTTTTTAATGCATTCACTGATTTCTGGTGGCATATGACTGCCTCCAGCGTCTTCCAGATATTCTGATTAGCTCTCGAATCCTTTCTTAGAAACATTTTGGCGCGGTCATGAGAAAGAGAGGGTCTTGGCAAAACCAAAAAAAAGGTATTAAAAAAAATACATATTGAGAATGTTAATTTATACAGTGGATATAAAAAAATCTACACATCCCTATTAATACTGCCGGTGTTTGTGATGTAAAATATGAAATAAAGATTAATAATGTGATGCAGCAAACTAACAAAAGTGAAGTGAAAATCAAAGAACAAGGTGAAAACATTAAGGAGTCTGAAAAGAAGGGACGTACGGCAACATTAAAAGAGCCGCAGGAGTAGCCGTGACTCACTACTTGCGACAGCGATGTCTTGTATTCTTCACCTCTGGGCTGTCGAGTAGGGTGGCTAGTTTGAAGCGAATCATGTCCCATAACATACAGTCACCCCAAACCAGGTGGTAAAATGTGTCGCCGTCTGATGATGGCTCATCATCCGAAGTACACTGTGAAGCATGGTGGTGGCAGCATCATGCTACGGAGCTGCTTCTCTTCAGCCGGGACTGGGGATCATTGCGGATCATGGATAGCTCCAAACACCAATCTGTCTTGGTACAAAACCTTCAGGTCTTTGTTAGACAGCTGAAGGTGAAGAAACGTTACCAGCACAAGAATAACCCAAAACACAAATCCTACTCGGCTTCAGAAGCTGATGATCAAAGCCCGGCCAGAGCCCAGATCTAAATCCTGTTGGAAACATGTGGAACAACTAGAAGAGGCTTGTCTAGAGGAGATCTCAGGACAGGTTGATAGATCTGGAGCAACTTTGCAAGGAAGTTGTTAAATAAATACTTAAGAGACTTAGTGCTTTATTCCAAGTAATAGTTGCTTTAACATTAGTATGTATTAGTTAAGGGGTGTGTACACTAATGCAAACGAGTTGTAAATGGTAAGTTGTTTCTTTTCTTTTTCTTTTCCCCCCCCCTTTGTTTCTATTTGTTTGGAAAGGTGGAAAAGGATCCGTCATGATCCTGGTTTCATTTTTTACATGACAAAGATCTGCAGTTTGAATGGGGTGGAACTGTTCATACATGTACGGAGAGGGATGGATGCCTGGATGTATAAGATATTTCATTGTTTTCTGGACTGATGTGGGGGGAGAGAGAGAAAACAAGAGAGGGAGGGAGAGAGAGAGAGAGAGAGAGAGAGAGAGAGAGAGAGATTATGCCATATGGATATTTCCTAACTCTTAGAAATGCATGGCTTTATTTTAGTAATTTTTTGCACTTATAAGTTCCTCCTCCTCTCTCTCTCTCTCTCTCTCTCTCTCTCTCTCTCTCTTTCTCTCTCTCTCTCTCTTTCTCTCTCTCTCTCTCTCTC
>JAOVVH010000029.1:14922489-14933101 GCA_028566435.1 Scorpiodoras heckelii | reverse complement strand
GTACTGGTGTGAGTGGATCAGACACAGCAGTGCTGCTGGAGTTTTTAAACCCCTCAGTGTCACTGCTGGACTGAAAACAGTCCACCAACCAAAAATCTCCAGCCAACAAGACGTGTGTGTAGCGTCCTGCGACCACTGATGAAGGACTAGAGGATGACTAACACAAACTGTGCAGCAACAGATGAGTTACTGTCTCGGACTTTACATTTACAAGGTGGAGCAACTAGGTAGGTATGTCTAACAGAGTAGACAGTAAGTGGACACAGTGGTTAAAAACTTCAGCAGCACTGCAGTGTCTGATCCAATCCTACCAGCACAACACACGCTAACACACCATCACCATATCAGTGTCACTGAAGTGCTGACAATCATCCACCACCCAAATAGTATCTGATCTGTGCTGGCCCTTTGGGGGTCCTGACCACTGAAGAACAGGGTAAAAGCGGCTGACAAAATCTGCAGGGAAACATATGGACTACAGTCTGTATCTGTAGAATGGCATAGTGCAAATATGTAGATACAAGGAGGTGGTTTTAATGTTACGGCTAATTGGTGTATACTAGTATTTCTTGGTAGGTCTCCCACGGGATCTTGGAGGGAACAGTGCACAGTCTTCACGCTGATGTTTGTTGAGGCCCCAGCATTGATTTCCTATGTTACTTGAGGCAGTGTTACACGCCTATTACGTGAAACAATTCTTGCCAGCAGACACTGATCACGTTCACCCAGAGTCTATTTCTGGCCACAGTGCTGTCATAAGTTTCGGGACAACCTTGAAATGCTCATATGTGAAAATCCAAACTTTGCTTCAGCCCCGAAATGCTACGACCCATCTCACGAGCTCCAACTATTAAACCGCATTGTTAAATCGCAAAATTGTTATAACTTGCCCTTCTCACAGTGGAAACAGCTCTAGAAGTTTCCATAGATGTCTATTGCTTCATATACACACTGACAGACACAACCAATGACGTGCATATATGGCCTTGCTATGTATCTTGCATAGGCTTGTCTGTACCAGTTTTTCTGACACTTCAGACTACGCTCTTCATATAAACGTGTCTTTGTCTTCAAAGTCAGAGAGAGATTTGTAACATTAATCTTATACATAAAATTTGGGAACCCCATGACTATAGAATCAAGAAAGGTGCCATGTAAATTAACAGCATCATAGTACAATAAATAAAAATGAATATTAAAACTTTTTAGGTTTGGTTGTTTTTTGTTTGGTTGTTTGTTTTATTTTATCAGGAGCATAATGGTCAAATTCATATGCCAATATTAACCAATTCACTTGTCAGCTGAAGGAAACCTGCAGCGGGGTTGGTACTTCCTTTCTGCATGAGGTTATAAAACCCCAGATGAGCCGTTTCCTGTTTCTTCTGTCACACAACAAACCTGCCAAGTTTTTAGAAACAACACGCCTGTTACAAAGTTATGAAATGAACAATGAAATTTACTTCATCCTGCATATATTAATCATAATGCATAAACAAGGTGCCATTGTGGATGGCATGAATTTATGTTGGGTCAAACCTGAACTTTTATTTTTTGGTCACTGATGCTTAGAAGTCACATGAACATCTAGTAACCATTATACAAAAATAATAAAAATGCTTTAGAGCAGTGGTGTCCAATCTTAACCGAGAAGGGCCAGTGTGGGTGCAGGTTTTCTTTCCAACCAAGCAGAAGCCACACACTACTGAAAGTCAAGATCCACTAACTAGATCCATTGATTAAAAACAGATGTGGCTCCTGCTTTACTGGGAGGAAAACCTGCCCCCATACCAGCCCTTCGTGGATAAAATTGGACACCCCTGCTTTAGAGTTAAATCATGACTCAGATGGTGAAACCCATGTAACTGGCATCTCCTTCTCGTCTGTGGTTATAAAGACGCAAGTCTGGGTTTCCTGAGTTGCTTTTTTTTCCTGTGCAGAGAAAAAAAAACACAACAACCCCAGACATTATAGAGTGATCTCAAAGCACACTGGTTCTTACACACAAAACATATTTATCTCCGATATGGAATTGATTCAATATGGATTTAAGTGCTTAATTTAATTAACTACTAATTAACTGAATAGTCAAACATCAGGTTTTGTTTTCCCTTAATTGTTACTTTGGCATCCAAGTAGCAAAATAAGGAAGGGGACTCCTAACAGGTTTCGGCTCAGGTCTCAGCATGTCTAGCAGACATTGCTTCATGGATGGCAGCCCACCACCTCAAGCTAAATTCAAGCAAGACGGAGCTGCTTCATACCCCAGGATATGCTGGTGTTCATTGTGATCTCTCAATTTCCTTTGAGAACTTCGTGATCACGCCATCTTCAGAAGCACGTAGCCTTGGAGTAGTTGTAGATGATCAACTCTCTTTCACAGCTCATGCGGCTAACCTGACCCGGTCATGCAGATTTCTCCTTTACAACATTAGGAGAATTCGACCATTTTGAATTCGGGTCTACCAGATTTAGCTTTGGATATTCCAAGTTTATGACTAAGCTCTTTTGTAAGTCGTCGTGGATAAGAGCGACTGCTAAATGCTATAAATGTAAATGTAAAATACACTCATTTCATTAGGATACACTGCACTAATACTGGGTAGAGTCTCAAACCAGCCTCAGCTCTTTGTGTTATGGATTTCACAAGACGTTCTGGTCCATGATGACATGACTGCATCACGCAATTCCTACATATTTCACGTGCTGCAAATCTCCTGTTCCTCAGAGGTGTTCTACTGGATTCAGATCCAGTGACTGGGCCACTGAAGAACACTGAAATCATTGCACATGTTCATGAAACCAGATTAACACCACTTTAGCTTTGTGACATGGTGCCTTATGCTGGAAGCAGCTATTAGAAGATGGTAAACTGTGGTCACAAGGGGATGCACACGGTCAGCAATAATACTTAAATATGCTGTGGCATTCAAGCGGGGATTGATTGGTATTAAAAGGCCCAAAGCGTGAAAGAAAAAACATTCCCCACACTATTACACCACATCACAGGCACAAGAATATGATGCTATGCAATTTAACAGTACATAACTCCAACTCACAAGAGACTTGACAAAAACTGGACACTGAGGAGGTGACCAATCACTCCTGAGAGTGGAGGATTCAATCTAAATCTAAAATTATTGGTCACATTTCCAAATAAAAGGCACAGGGCCTCTACTAATAATTATATATCAGTGGTGTCCAGTCTTATCCGAGAAGGGCCAGTGTGGGTGCAGGTTTTCTTTATAACCAAGCAGAAGCCACACACTACTGAAAGTCAAGATCCACTGATTAGATCCATTGATTAAAAACAGGTGGATTGAGGAATGGCTCCTGCTTGACTGGGAGGAAAACCTGCACCCACACCGGCCCTTTGTGGATAAGGTTGGACACCCCAGGTATATATAAATAAATTGTATTTTACTGATGTATGGATGTTAGAAATGATGCATCCCAAGCTCATCCCAAATTGTATCCAGTGCAATCGCATCATCGACATTTAGGCTGGTGCATTGACGCAAATTGGTGAATTTTACCAACCCTCATTCTTACAAATACAATACTAGGCTGTTTGACATTTGAATTAAAGTTTAATCCAAAGCTCTAGAAAAAAGCATTGGGATGTTTCGGAGGAAAGAAGGAGGAAACTGCAGAACCCAGAGGAAACCCACATGGAAACTGGAAGGATGTGTGAAACTCCACACACAGTAACCCCAGCTTAGGCTTGAACATGGCTATATGGCTTTCCATTTAGCGACATGCTTACATAACAAAAACTAAAATATAAAAGTTCTAGCCAATGGCTTATAACAGAATCTCACATTATCCAATATATGGCAGACATACTGGCATGTCGTAGTAGCTTGCAATAACAGCTAAGACTGTGCCTAATGTACAATAAAAAATGATTCTTCAATGGGTTCTTTGTATATTAGCAGTTCTTCGCTTCCTTAAGCATCATCTAATCAGGAACCACTCTGTTTAAAGGCTGTACATACCGTGGCATCACTGGACCGGAGAGCGGGTTGGCTAGGTTGGGCCAATCGGTTTCGGGGATTACCGGTTCCCAGCATACTTTGGGTCCATTTGCAGTCACCGTGAATATGGAGTGTGTTGCTGTGTGTCGCCCCTCCCATGCCTATGCCTGTGTGTGGGAGTGTGGGCTGTTCTGAGGTCACTAATAAAATGTTACCTTGTTAAAAGAGGAACTGGTCTGGAAAATGGCTTCTTCATGTGACCGTGCCAACACGACATCACAATACTATAGTATGTTTAAGGATTTCCTCCTAGATGGGCATTTTTACTTACAGTAGACACATGAAGAAGCATCTTCTAGCAAATTTCCCCCTAAAAATTCATTTCAACAAGTGAAATAATTTCAGTTTTGTGTTTTTTTAATAGTTATAACAAGTACTAACGGAGTTGAATCACTCAGAAAAGGGATCAGGGTGGTAATATTGCTAAAATCATATAACGTGTCATAATACGCTGTGCTGTTATGGGAAACTAGTCTACGACAAAAACAAACCAAGAGTTACTCTTACCATCCTGGCATTTTTAATAATTTTATATAAGACCATGTCCTGACGTACTTGATTCCTCTTATACTAAAGCAATCTGATCATTTTAACTGTTAATTAACTGAAGAATGACACGTTATACTTTTTAATCCTTTTCTTAATGTTTGTTTATTTAATGCAAAACAAGTAAGTTTATCACTTACGTTATAACAGCTTTAAACAGTCATTCACTTTCATACACTACAACAGATAGCTAAAAACCTAAATAAAACCGATAGCTAAAACCTGAATAATAACGTTCTGTTAAAATATATTTATTGTTGCTCAGAGTAGTGATGTCAAATTTTGGCAGGAAAAAAAAATCATCGATTTTGGTCAAAACCTAATTCTTTGCCATTTTAGCTAAAGTTAACTTTACGCTTCTTGGACACTTGATGGAGAATGGAGTCTTTTAGGACTGAACATGGAAATGCCGACAGTAAACAGAAAAATTATATCATTCGGGATGAAACCTGAGTATAAATTATGCTTATAGTTAATGGTTCAGTAAGCTAGTGGTTAGTGGTTAACACAGACAGATTCGGTTTAAGGATATTTAAGTACCTTAAAAGTGGTTCAGTCTCATGGACATTCTCAAAACATGGACGTTACCAACCCTGAAGTTTAAAAAAAATAAAAATAAAAAGATTTTGCCAATATTTTGGCAACTGTGACCTTAAAATTACACCATCAGATGGTTTTTTTCTAGCTAGCTTCGGTACAACGCTAGCGATCAGTAAGCCGAATCCACAGGTCAAATGTAACTCGGATATTGTTCACTGCTACACACTGAGGTCCATGGCTATTCGAGGTTGTGTTCCATTTCCAGTGGTATTTTCTCTGGAGTGAAGTCCCGATTAGGATCCTCCACATATCTCTGCAGTGTGCTGTAGTACTGCTCACTGCGTTTATAACTGTACAAGGCCGAGATCTGCTCCCAGGCTCTGTGGTTCGGGAAAGGAAAAGCCTCGGGGTCTTTGTTCTCGAAGAAGCTCTTGAGGTTTCGCTCAGCCAGCCGGGTAGCGTACTCGTCTGCAAATGCTTCGAACTTCTCGCTCTCTTTCTGCTTGTACACCTTCCAGAAAGTGAGCTGCAGGTAGCTGACTTGAGAGCGGCAGTTTTTGTAACATGTGCCAACCAGAGCGGCCACGGAAGAAGTCATGATCAGGATCCAGCCGAGGATCTATGGAAAAGATTGTTTATGAATTATTTACTTATTAATTATTGGCTTATTCATGAATATGAATATGGCAAAAATACAGGACCGTCTACGCTCAGCCACAGTGACTCATATCAGCTTGGTGACTAATGGTGACTAGCTAATCTGCTAGGAAAGGGCAGCATTACAGCTTTATGTCTTGCAGCATGTATGACATATTTTAAGAATCATTTTGCATCACTGGGGAAGCAATGCCTCCTGGGTAAACGCGTGTACTCTGGAAGTGTTCAGTGATATTGAGTCAAGCTCTTCTCTATGGCTCATCTAATGAACATCAATTTAGGTTGACTCATGTATGAGGAAATGGACAAGAGGAAGTGTTAGAAACAGTATCAGAACACAGGATAAAACTGAAAACTCAAAACGAACTGAGAAACTTTGATTTAGGTGAGTCTAGGTTTGTGGTTTCATTTCTGTCTGAATTAGCAAACAAACTAACATGCATGCTATTCGGTAACTTGCATAACAGAGATGTACTTTCAAAGTAAATATGGCAGGCAGGAAATTCAGATGATCCAAATTCCTGCCGAGCATGTGACTTGTGGAATATTTCAAATATTTCACCAGGATATATGGCTTCCTCTTTGTATAACACAGTTTCAAGTTGCATTTCTTGATGCAGCGGTGGACCGTGTTAAGTGACAATGATTTTCCAAAGTATTCCTGAGCCCACGTGGCTATGTCCATCACGGTAACATGACAGTTTCCTCAAATAATACCGCCTAACGGCTCGATGGTCACACAGACTCGGCAGCGGTTTCCGCCCTTGGCCTTCATGCACCGAGATTTCCCCTGACTCCCTGAATCTTTTCAGGATATTATGAACTGTAGATGGTGAAAGACCGAAATTCTTTGCAATCTTGTGCTTAGAAACATTGTATTTGAACTGACTGACAATTCTCTCATGAAGTTCGGCACAAAGTGGTGAACCACGACCCATCCTTGGTGGCAAAGACTAAGCCTTTGGTGGATGCTTCTTTTACTCAGAGTCTTGATCTCACCTGTTCCAGTTAAACTGCTAATTGCAGAACCTTCCAGAACAGTGTAACTTGTATATCCTTTTCAGTCTTATTTCGCCTCTGTCCCACCTTTTTTTGAGTGTGTTTCAGGCACCACATTCTGTTGTTTTTTTTAAGTTTACAAAATGCAATTAGGTTCGCCAGTGAAAACACTGAAAACGTTAAATAAAAGTGCAAGAGATTTAACAAATTACAGTAGTTAGTTATTACTGCATTTCTAGAAAGTGAACCAACTTTCCTGGAAATGGGATTTGTACATTTTTCATAACCCTATAACAGACGACTCATGGACAAGGATGTATCAAGCACGAGATGTTAAATGGATTCATACATTAACACACAAAAAAAGAGACTCGAAGTATTTTAACGGTTATACATCAGAGTAATTACAGTGACTAAATTTAGTGGGCTGTTTTAGGTTTTATTCATGTTAAGTTAAAAAAAAAATAAAAAATACCTGAAACATGCACATAGGTTGTTTACCGTACTTGTTAGCTACAGTTGCATCAGAGCAACAAACCAGCACCAGTAATAATTACAACAGTAGTAGTAGTAGTAGTAGTAATACCTGAGACTGGGCGTGTAGCATTAGTTGTATCTCGTTGGTGTCCGCTGCAGACAGGTTGGCCGTTTGACACGGGACTTTGACCAGCTCAAACTTGCACTTGCTGGATCTATTTTTACAAAACCAGTTCACGAGTGGTCCGTCTTCTATACCACTCGTTGCGCACTCGTAGAACGTGCCGTTCAGCAGAGCGATGCTGAGCCACATGATCGGTGCCACGAGTGCTCCAACAGTCACACTAAAAAGCACAGAAAAGCAGCTTGCGCTGGTCGTCCTGGAACAGAGGGAAAAAAAACTCACAATATGATAACAGTACATTTCCATTGAGAAAAACATGACACTAATATGCTATACATTAAGTAAGGAATAAAGGATAGGATAAAGGAATGAGGATAAAGTGTGTTTTACTGCTGATTACTGCCATTTCTTTTTACGGAACCAACGCAACGAATGACTAATTATTTATATAGGGAAGTTAATAGTCATCCCCAAGTGCAATATAACAATGCAGCATAACATGGGCTAACCCTAGCCCATTATCTTTCAATGTATACTTTTTAGACATACTGATTTACCAGCAGTTTGAACTTTATCCTTTATGATATGATTATTTCATGAGAAATTATTGCTGATTTTTTCCCATTGCTGAGTTTCCCATTTTATGGGAAATAAACACCGAGGATTGTGGTTGATTAGGTTTGAGCAGGTTTCTCTTTTATTGCTAGACATTTTTTAAGCATCATCTTTTTGATGATCATATCATTATCTTATCTTGATGAAACCTTATGCTCATGATAATGGTGATAAACCTAGCTCAGACAGAGCTGACCGACAGCTCTTACTACGTCACTTCGGTTTAGTGACCAAGTGGCCGTGCGGCAACACATTTCAACATCTGATCTTGGTAATCTGATGAAATGAGGAGTAGTGCTGGTGATATTTCTGAAACAAATCAGAAAATCACCTCACTGTGGATGTATTGTGTCAAAAACACTCACTGAAATCCACTGAGAAAGGAGACACATTTATGAACAGTGTGTATTGGTATTAGTCATAAACATGTGTAGCCAATGTGGTTGAGATACCTGATAATGGGTTACGTTACAAAGGATGGAGAGATACGTTTTGCTAGCAAGATTGCTTTCAGTCGTTTACTTTTTTCACCCAGATTTCCTTTCATGCATCACTAAGGTACATCTATCTGTCTGTACGTTAGGGCGAAATGTTAGTCGTCAAAGTTGTCATGTCCAAGTTGAACATCCCAGTCCAGATTTAGTCTCCGTACTCTCTTCTGGGACGGCTTTCCACTAGATTATGGAGTGTTCTTGTAGGTATCTCAGCCACAAGCGCATTAATTAATAAGTTCATGCACTGACGTCATTGGAGAAGAAATGGCACAATGACTACGTTGTTTGGTTACCCGGACCACTGCAGCTTTGACTTCACATCCAGTCTTCTTTGTATTATGGTTTGCCAGACTAGACACTACACTCGCCAGGGTTTGTTTTTGGCAAACCGTTTTAGCTGGTCATCATAATCCCACCCCCAGCCCATGACTCAAGCGGTTCTTGGTTCTACACCAGCAAAGTGTTGACCAACCAGCAAACCCATGACCCAAGACGTGGTTCTTCGGCTGTCGGAACACAAAAGAACTCATTTTCGAGATCAGGCACAGGGTCCGAATCGGCCCCGGGACATCATCATCATCATCATCATGCTACAGCATACAAAGACATTCTATAACCTACAACTGTCTGCTTCTAGATCCCCTGCATTCCCTACATGACCATTTATCTGGACGCATGACAGACCTGATAGGGAAGACGGTACGAGCCTGTAGGCATCTCCTTACCCATGAGGACAGAGTTTTCTCGGGTTGCGGCAGCAGCCCGTGTAGAGGCGCCACAGACGCGTGCTCAGGACCAGGCACACGACGAAGAGCACGAGTGCGGGTCCGAGCAGGTAGGAGAGCCCGTAGACCATGTTCTGGGTCAGGTTGCACGGACACTGGAAAGATAAGAGCGTGAAGAGCTTCTGTCCTCCGATGGTAGCGATGGCCATGACGCCGTATCCGATTGTGGTCTTCTGGTTGGTGAAGAAGCGCACGACTGCGTTGAAGGAGTCCATGGTGGGTTTCAGAGTCGCGGGAATCATGAAGGAGGAGATCCGAAAACCTGAAAGAGGAACGGAGCTGGGTTAGAACTTTGGGAAGTCGGCACGATGGTGGAAAGAACTGGTGGCTGGAAATCTGACGTCAATAAAACAAACAAACAAATAAACAACAACAAAAAAAAAAACTTCACGACTAAAAGATGCGCGCATTGCTCTTACTGGTTTTGGTGGTGTTTTTTCCCCCTCTTTTGTGTTTTCCCCGTTCAGATCTCTCCCTCTCTCTCTTTCTCTTTCCTTTAGTCTAACTCCTCCCAGCTTGTTGTTTCTCCTCCAGTAGACCGGCTCATCTGGTTTTACATTTCCTGCCATCCAAACGCAACCAACAACATCGCCCCATGGCCCATCTTCTAATTACAGCCCATTTACCTCCAGGTCCAAGGTTTCATTCACGACTCTTGACTTTGGTTACTGATACTTTCAGTACTGCAACAAAAGAACAAAGCACAATTGTGTAGATCGGTGTGTGTGTATATGCGTGTGAACATGAGTGCGCATCCTAAGGGTGCGGTCCTGGCCTGCGGTTCCAGGCCCGAGTCTTGGCATTGTGCTACCCATCGACTCAAAGAAGTCTGCGTACATGAATGATTCATACACACTCCACATGACCCAGCTGGCTCGAAAACCAAAAGACAAGCCCATACACATCAAAAGCTTGAGATCTTGACGAGAGATAAGAGCATATCAGGATTAGGATCCTGAAGGACCTAAGGACAAAGTTGCAGGTCTGCGAGTGGTCTGAAATGAAGGACAAAAGAAAGACAGAAGAAAGACGGCTTCTAAAATACGTAGATGTTTTTAATGACGAACAAGGTTAGAGTTACGTGTAGGACTTTCCCGGTTCGCTGGTACACCGTTGGGTAACATTTCGGCTTTGGTTTACGCGGTAAATTCGGACCGGTGTTGGGTTTGTGCTCGTTATCTTGCTCAAGTATCCACCAGCAGCCAAGTTGTAACCTTCTGGCAGAGGCGGCCTAGTGGTTTGTGATATTCATAAAACTCAATCTTTATACAGGGGTTGGACAATGAAACTGAAACACCTGTCATTTTAGTGTGGGAGGTTTCATGGCTAAATTGGACCAGC
>JAOVVH010000029.1:14829350-14845518 GCA_028566435.1 Scorpiodoras heckelii | reverse complement strand
AGTTTACTACATGATTCCTTATGTGTTCCTTCATAGTCTGGATGACTTCAGTATTCATTTACAATGTAGGAAAAAAATAAAAACATTGAATGAGAAGGTGTGTCCAAACTTTTGACTGGTACTGTACAAACCTAGATTTCTGCTTAATAATAATAAGAAAATACAGCATGTGCTGAATATGTCCACTGTTGGTGAGAAACTCTTTCTCTTGACGTTTCTGTTCAGCACACTGGCTGTCTGTGTGACACTGTCATCGCTCTGCTCAAAGTCCCACTGTCCTTCCAGAGGTATTTCTTCCAAAAACTGCAGTCCACCAGTATCAAAGTGAGTCACTGCTCTGTTTAGCTTTTAACATGTTATAAATGAATGCTTCATTTCATACTGTTACAGTAGCAGTAGTGACTTTGTAACGAAACCTCATTTCCTGCTTCCACAGCTGGCTTTGTCTCCATCTCCTCGCACGCCCAATGAGCCAATCCCGGTGCAGAACACACAGCAGCTCACGCTAAAGGTCGAGGGAGTCATTCAGCACGGCTCCACGCCCGGCCTCTTCCGCAAAATCCAATCAGTCTGCCTGAACGCCAGCTCCACGCTGCAGTCCAAACCTTCTCCTGAATTCAAGGTGGGGTTAACGTCTTCAAATCATGATCACAAGGTTCTGTTACAGGCTCTGTTATATTATATGGAAGAATTACGAAATGTGATCATGAATAGAGATGAAAAGATCCTGATGAATGTCTTCATTATTCTTCAAGATAAAATTGGATTGATAAAAGGAGTGAATATATTCACTGTCTCTGCTAAATGTTGTCCAAATCCTTTAGTACCCTTTAGTCTACCATTTGTAAACAGTTCAGATGCTAGAAAGAAAAAATAATTTATATCCGTATGTGTTTCAAATCCAGAGTGCAAGCACACAGCCTTCAGAGGCAATACAACAGAAAACTATCCAAGTGCATGATTGTTTTAACACACTCTCATCAGCTTCACTTAATATTTAAGAACATCACGAGTATCTACAAGAAGATACTTGACCTCAGGATGAAGGAAAATGTAGCTTGAATGATTCTTGGAAAATTTACATGATATAATTCACGACAAGCAAAACCGAGTCAATTTTTTTCAAAATAAAGTTGATCTGCTGTTAAGAAAGCTCTTGCTTTGAGCACAGGCGTCGTACACCTCAATTAATGAGGCTAATTCTGCAGTGCTGCTGTGATTTTGTGTTTATTTGGCGATGTCAGTTTGTATAATGAAGGAATATAACTAGTGAGATAAATCTGTAATATGGTTATGAGCAGTACTGTTCAAAAGTCTTATTCACACTGTTGTTTGTAGGTAAAACTTTTGCTATTGGTGTCTTTTTTGAGTTCTGCATTATTGAGTCAGTCCAAAAAAAGTTTACTTTTCCAACAAGAAATTAAATGCTACAAAATATGTTTGCATGTCAGCAAACAAAAGCAAAACATTACATAACAGAGCACTTTTCAGACAAAAAACATAATGAAGGCTGCTGGGTTTTACATGCGAACAAAAAGAAGGAAGTGTGACGGTCAAAGTCTCCAGAAGAGCTGTGGCAGATTCTCCAAGAAAAACAAACATCATTAACAAATGTTGTGCTTTAAAATCAGTAAGGTGCTTTAAGACTTTTGAACAGGACTGTACATTGTGCTGTTCATGGCTATAGTAGGATTATCCTGTTAAGCTAGTAACCTAAATTAAAAGTACTTGTAAAGTAGTAGTATTTAAGATGCGATATGTTCTTCAAGCGGATGTATTATCTTTACTCATTCACAGTCAAGAGGCTGTTATAAACATTAAGTATAGTGAAGCCATGAGCTCAACATGGACATTTCTGACAGGCAAGGGTTTTTTTTTTTACACAGAGAGGATACAGCTGCGTTACAGTGACTGCTGTGAACGGCTTAGATCTCTGATATTACACCACATTACATGGCTGTAATGATCAAGTTTAACTTCAAGGGTTGTCTTTTGGAGAATCAGTCACGGAAAATACAGCAGGGCTTTGAAGAATCCAGTCCCGTGGAATATAATATAAAAGAGTAACCGCCAGTATTCAGTTTTCTTCCCCTGTTAAACTGCCGAGTGCTATAATCCGTTTCAAGTGGAGTAAAGCAACACGTTTTCAGTACACGTATCATTCCTGTGAATAGGAACACCTGTACACTACCACACTCATGCAGTTATTCTGTCAGCTCTACCCAACATGATCTGCTCAGGAGGAACGTCAAGGAAAGATTATAAAGTTTAAAAACGGGTCTGATTGCTTTGGTGAAGTATATTTAATGTTAAGGTGAAGTTATTAAGCAGGCAAACCCAACTTTGGTAGTCTGTTTTTGGTTGATTTCCAATATTCAGCTGTAATGGCATTCAGCATGTCTAAATTCCTGACAAATGTTAATAAGTTTACAAACGTCACACGTCTAACGCTCAGTGCCAAGGCCTGATGTAAGGATTGTCACATCGAGGAATATCAAGGCACTCTTTTTCAGTGCTGGAGCAGGATGGATGTTCAGAAATGTTTTGAAACCTGTTACCTTTAGACATTCCCATGTTATCTACAATAGCCGATGGCACGTGATTTGTCTTCTCTTTTGCTCTTGTTGACGTTTTAAAAATCAAAAAGTTTGTCTGGAATGTAAAAAATAAACAAATTGGATATTTTACAACATGGATATTTCCCTGCTTTTATATATATATATATATACTGTATATATACAGTATAAAGAACCCAACTTTTAACATAATTTTGACCAGTTTAAGTGTTTTTTTACTCTTCTATAACATCTGAGATTATGTGTATCATACACCAATCAGGCATAACCTTATGACCACCCCTTTTCTCTACACTCATTATCCATTTTCTCAGTTCCACTTCCCATATAGCTGCACTTTGTAGCTCTACAATTACAGACTGTAGTCCATCTGTTTCTCTACATACTTTGTTAGTCCCCTTTACTCTGTTCTCTAATGGTCAGGACCCCCACAGCACCAGCACAGGCATAATTAAATATACATAAATTTATTAAACAATTATCACACCGAGAAGGAAATACATAAATAAATAAATGTAGTAAAAAAAACACGCCATAATTATCATTCAGACAGGGAGATACAGAACTAGATAAATTATATAAATCATTATAAATTATAATTTTGTATATATATAAAAAAATATATATGTGGTGAAGATTAAAAACATAAATGTAAGAATAATTCAATAAATCAATAGAGATATGAATAAATACAGCTATAAATAAAAACAATATATACAATAATATATATGTGGAAATTAAATTAAGTGAGTAGTTATATATTTCTCAGCTTTTACCATGTGTAGTAAATACATTAATACCCGCTCTTATATTTTTTATTGATTAATTTATTTGTCCTTTTTAATTTTATTCATAAATTTATATATTTTTAATTATGTCAGAATTGGTCCTGCATACATATATGATGCCTTTAGGGCTTTTTATTTATTTATTTATTTATTTATTTATTTATTTAATAAAGTCATTAAACTGTGATTCATTTGAGCATAAATGCAAAATAGAATTGGTATGTAAATAACTGAATATAATACAGAAAGGCATGATACAACAAGCTTTAATCTATTATATTCAATTAGCTTATATAAATACCAATTCTATATCCAAATGAACCACAGTTTAATGTTTTTATAATACATCCAATAGACTGTATTACATCTGGCTCTAAATATATTATTAATGTAATAATAATAATAGAACAGACATGCCATTTGATATAATAATAATTCATAATAATAAGCTGACATAGGTGGTAATTCATTTCCCCACTTTTTCTCTTTATGTGTTTGGGGTTTTGTTGGATGAAATGAATTAAAGCTCATGTGATGGAGATGAACGTAGGCCTGTGTCGATGCACAATAATGAAAAGCTGAAGCAAATCTTCAAATAAACACAGAGCAGGTTGGAGATGATTAGATATTAGAATCCAATTTGCTTTCACTTTATTGTTATTGTACATATAATGGAGTATAGAAGAGCACTGTGCAGCCTACAGGACTGGGGCTGCGATCAGAAAGCCGAGATAATGTGCTGGGGTCAGCTGATCTGCGCATGTGCGACATCGTTTGAACGTCATGGGAAGAAAAACGGTGCTATAGTTAATCAACAATGGATACCATGCAGCTATTCACCTCTCTCCGTTTAAGGATCTAGGGCTCTCTCTCTCTCTCTCTCTCTCTCTCTCTCTCTCTCTCTCTCTCTCTCTCTCTCTCGGCTCTCTTTAACTGACACACACAAGCATGGGTGCACACCGGGGTGGTCAGTCTTTTCAACCCCAACAATCACCAGCCGAGTTTAGAGAGGGACAGATTTAACGATGTCTTTGTGCTGCCTAATTGCATTGGATTACGAGATCCTGGTGAAAGATACCCCACCACCAACTACCCCCACCACCACCACCACCACTGGCAGAGTACACTCACACACTCTCACTCTCTCTCGCTGTGTGTGTGTGTGTGTGTGTGTGTGTGTGTGTGTGTGTGTGTGTGTGTGTGTGTGTGTGTGTGTGTGTGTGTGCAAGCGCCTGTGTATGTGTGGAGAGTTTAATGCTGGAATGTGTCGAATAATTCCTCACACTCTCACACATACACACACACACAAAAAAAAACAAGTGAAGATCTTTTGTACCTTTAATTTGCGTCTTTCACCTCAAAAAGTGGGTAGAGTGCACCTTTAAAAAAAATAACACTGAAATAAATGATATGGACTGTAAATAGTTTCTAATACTTTAAAGGTGTATCAGATGTACCTAGGTAAAGGATTGCTACTAAACATAGAAAATGTGCGCTGCGTAGAGTACCAGCCCAGCGACAAGCAAATATACAGTTTAGCAGAGAGCACAGCTTGGCCCTGCTAGCCAGCTAATAGCCATGTGTCGTTTGATTTCACCTGATTTACAGCCTGTCCTCAAGAAATGCGCTTAATTATTTTTTAACGCTGTCTTGGAACATGACGCATGAAACCCTGCTGCTGTACAGGGAGACAGTTATCCAATTAGACCATAAAAAATGAGAATCTTTAGAGCATGCGGGTCACATAATTACAGTTAATTTAACGCTTTGATTCTCCCTCTTCCATTTTTATTTCCTTATATGTAGTTTGGGCAGCGGTTCGCAGAGCTCTGTGATAGACTGAATGGGATTTGGTGTTGAAATCAGCGTAGCTTCCTAATGAATCAGCACAGGGCCGAGCGCATCATTTATGCACTCTTAAGCCGTGTAATTGAACGAGACATAGTTTGCATATTAGGTCGTTAAACGTAATGTGCTCTGGTTTTCTCATGACACGGCGTGTTTAAGGTTTTGTGGTAACATGCTAATACGCTGAATTATGACCCTAATTGCATACTATTGTTCTTTTGATTTGGCCGATTTGGCTGTTAGCCGCGTAACGATGTTCGTTATTGCACCAGTGGATTTCGGGACCACGGTGAAGCCGGGACAGTTTGGCTATGGTCTGCGTAAATCATTTAGCACATGTGCAAAGCCCTGCTAGTAGGTTCTTAAATGTCTAATGCATGACACGAGTCTGTGCTCACACTTGGGCAACATCCTAGAGATCAATGGGTGCATAATTAGCTGTAATTACTGTAGCACAGAGAACGAAACCAGTTTTGTTTAGCAACCAAAATATTTCACAATTTTTTCCCCCAAAGTTGTAATAATTTATAAAATTTTGGTGATATTTTCTCCAATCACCATAAAAGTGCAGTTGTCTTTTGATATTACATTCACTACATAAAAACATCATAATTTCTAACATTAAATAAATTTTGGAATGAATCTGACCCCTTTATGAAAAGCAATGCCACTATCCAGGTGTTAGATTCGTCCATGGGGTGTATACATGGTCAGTGCAGACTAGAGCCATCAAAAGTGGCATAACAAACCCAGTCATCACAGGTACCATGCAGGAAAGTGCATTTGATGCACCCAACACCAGCTATTTTTAACACAGGCCCAGACAATCTGGCAGGGACAAAGCTAGAAGAGACTGGAATTAAACGTCATGGCTCAACTGGCAGGTGCAGATGTATTGCAGAAATTGCATTCTCACACACGTCTGATAAGGATGACAGAGCTTCAGGTAAATGCAAACTTTCAGTCTCATATCCTGAATCACTGATTTCATCAACAAGCTGTGTTCTGATAGATGTGTATGTTATATCGACATTAGCTAGTGTAGAAGTGTGAGTCAAATAGCTACCTTGAGGTATTGAGGACATTACATTACTGGTACATGTTTGCCTTTCGAGAAAGATACACAGTAATTACATGGCTATTAGTGAATATTAGCATGAATTAGCAGGCTCCGCAATTAGCAGTGCATGGTACATTGAAGAAATACTACTCTACAATGCTTAGAAGAGGTTAACCCACAAGGCATGTTCATGTTCATGAGGCTTACCACGAGGCAAGCCCATGTTCACGTGTTCATGTTGTCTGACACAGGCAAGAACTAGAAAGCGGAATTTTGAGGAACAGTCCTCCGACATGGAAAAGTGCAATGGAACAGCTTGGAATTCCTATTCTGGAAGTCAGGCGACATAAACGTAGTCCAAGTTCCCGGATATAAACAGACACAATCAACAGTAAATATATATCCCATCACATTATTTTATACTTGATTAAATTAGATTTGTCTTATATGTAGCTTTTGTAACAAAGACACATAGTGTCACTGGATGAAAAGCACAAAATCACCCCCTTCTGAAGAATATGTGGGTGCTAAAGGTGAGTGAGTGAGTGAATGAGTGAGTGAGGTTGTGAGTGAGTGAGCGAGTGAGTAATTGAGTGAGTGAGTTTGTGAGTAAATGAGTGAGTGAGGTTGTGAGTGAGTGAGTGGGGTTGTGACTGAGTGAGTGAGTGAGCGATTAAGTAACTGAGTGAGTAAATAAGGTTGTGAGTGAGTGGGGTTGTGAGTGAGTGAATGAGTGATTGAGTGAGGTTGTGAGTGAGTGAGTAATTGCGTGAGTGAGGTTGTGAGTGAGTAATTGGGTGAGTGAGGTTGTGACTGAGTGAGTGAGTGAGTGAGTGAGCTTGTAAGTGAGTGATTGATTGAGTGAAGTTGTGAGTGAGTGAGTGAATGAGTGAGGGTGTGAGTGAGTAACTGAGTGAGTGAGGTTGTGAGTGAGTGAGTGAGCGAGGTTGTGAGTGAGATTGTGAATGAATGGGTGAGGTTGTGAGTGAAGTTGTGAGTGAGTGAGAGATTGATTGATTGATTGAGGTTGTGAGTGAGTGAGGTTGTGAGTGTGTGAGGTTGTGAGTGAGTAAGTGATTGAGTGAATGAGGCTGTGAGTGAGTAATTGAGTGAATAAGGTTGTGAGTGAGTGAGTGAAGTTGTGAGTGAGTGAGTGAGTGAGTGAGTGAGTGAGTAATTGAGTGAGAGGGGTTGTGAATGAGGTTGTGAGTGAATGAGTCAGTGAGTGAGTGATTGAGTGAGGTTGTGAATGAGTAATTGAGTGAGTGAGATTGTGAATGAGGATGTGAATGAGTGATTGAATGAGTAAGGTTGTGAGTGAGGTTGTGAGTGAGTGAGTGATTGAGTCTGTGAGATTGTGAGTGACTGGGTAATTGAATGAGTGAGGTTGTGAGTGAGTAAGTGAGTGAGTTAAGTTGTGAGTGAGTGAGTAATTGAGTGAGTGGGGTTGTGAGTGAGTGAATAATTGAGTGGTGTTGTGAATGAGTGAGTGAGGTTGTGAGTGAGTAAGGTTGTGAGTGGGTGAAGTTGTGAGTGGGTGAATAAGCAATTGAATGAATGAGGTTGTGAGTGAGTGAGTGAGTGAGTGAGTGAGTAATTGATTCAGTGAGGTTGTGAGTGAGTGAGTAATTGAGTGAGTGAGGTTGTGAGTGAGTGAGTAATTGATTGAGTGAGGTTGTGAGTGACTGAGTGAGTGACTGAGTGAGTGAGTAATTGAATGAGTGTTGTTGTGAGTGAGTAATTGAATGAGGGTGTGAGTGAGTGAGTAATTCATTGAGTGTGGTTGTGAGTGAGTGAGTGATTGAGTGAGTGAGTGAGGTTGTGAGTGAGTGGGTGGTGAGAAAGTGAGTGAGTAATTCATTGAGTGTGGTTGTGAGTGAGTGAGTGATTGAGCGAGTGAGTGAGGTTGTGAGTGAGTGGGTGGTGAGAAAGTGAGTGAGTAATTGAGTGAGTGAGGTTCTGAGTGCGTGATTGAATAAGTAATTGAGTGAGTGAGGTTGTGAGTGAGTGAGTGAGTGAGTGAGTGAGCTTGTGAGTGAGGTTGTGAGTGAGTGAGTGAGGTTGAGAGTGGGTGAGGTTGTGAGTGAGGTAGTGAGTGAGTGAGTAATTGAGTAAATGAGGTTGTGAGTGAGTGAGTGAGGTTGTGAGTGAGTGAGTGAGTAATTGAGTGAGTTAGTAATGGAGTGAATGAGGTTGTGAGTGAGTGAGTAATTGATTGAGTGAGGTTGTGAATGAGTGAGTAATTGAGTGAGTGAGGTTGTGAGTAATTGAGTGAGTGGGTGAGTGAGTGAGTTAGTGAGTATTTGAGTGAGTGAGGTTGTGAGTGCATGATTGAATAAGTAATTGAGTGAGTGAGGTTGTGAGTGAGTGAGAGAGTGAGTGAGTGAGGTTGTGAGTGAGTGAGTGAGTGAGTGAGGGTGTGAGTGAATGAGGTTGTGAGTGAGTGAGTTTGTGAGTGTGTGAGGTTGTGAGTGCATGATTGAATAAGTAAGTGAGTGAGTGAGGTTGTGAGTGAGTGAGTGAGTGAGTGAGTGAGGTTGTGAGTGAGTGAGTGAGTGAGTGAGGTTGTGAGTGAATGAGGTTGTGAGTGAGTGAGGTTGTGAGTGAGTGAGGTTGTGAGTGAGTGAGTGAGTGAGTGAGTGAGTGAGTAAAAGAGGCTGTGAGTAAGTGAGTAATGGAGTGAATGAGGTTGTGACTGAGTGAATAATGGAGTGAATGAGGTTGTGAGTGAGTAAGTGAGTGAGTGAGGTTGTGAGTGAGTGAGTAATGGAGTGAATGAGGTTGTGAGTGAGTGAGTAATGGAGTGAATGAGGTTGTGAGTGAGTGAGTGAGTAATCGATTGAGTGAGGTTGTGAATGAGAGAGTAATTGAGTGAGTGAGGTTGTGAGTGATTAAGTGAGTGAGTGAGTGAGTGAGTGAGGTTGTGAGTAATTGAGTCACTGTGGTTGTGAGTGAGTGATTGATTGAGGTTGTGAGTGAGTGATTGAGTGAGTGAGGTTGTTAGTGAGTGGGTGAGTGAGAAAGTGAGTGAATAATTGAGTGAGTGAGGTTGTGAGTGAGTGAGGTTGTGAGTGAGTGAATTACAAACCAGGTCCATGAGATGCTTGTAAGTTTAGATTTTTTTTAACATAATTCTGCTGATGTCTGACCAAACGCGATATGACCACTGACAGATCATTTTCAGTAGCAAAGATAACCAAGACAGTTGACCTTTATTAGATGTCATCATCACACGATTTTCTGCGTTGTGATTTTCTGATTCTTTTGAGTAAATAAAATATAATCAGCATTTTTTAAATGTTATACTACGTCTATTGTAGTGGACAACAGGACAATTAAAATGGTACAAAACACTCAAACTTAACAGTACAGAACTGAAAGGATTCCAGCTATACAATAACAAAAACAATTACATTTTGATTTGTGTTCAATTTTCTGTTAAACAGGAATCTCTGTTTTTCTCTCAGTTCAAGAACAGCTGAAAAGTTTAACCGAACATTTTAATGTTTGCTGCTGTCATACAAAAATATTGAATGTCTTTAAAACATTATTCCTGATTTGTTTTTCATTTCTTTGTATGTTACTTCGTGGGTTTTACCTTAACAATGATAGTCAATAAAGCAATTTCTTTTTTTTTTTTTTTTGATAATGCAAAGAAACATCTTGCATTTGGTGCATGTCATGTAGATCTTCGTTTTACCTCCTTGATGTATAATCCACCATCTCTGGCACCTGCATGGCTCCATATTTATGTACATATGTACAGATGGCTCAGGCTGTGGAATTTTTTCATTGGTGGCTCATTCTCCTCTTCACTCTCTTCAGTTCTGTAACGTCCAAAAGCTCTTCAGCAACGTGTCATTTGAAGTCCAGGTAGTGCTTAATGTCGGCGGTACTGTAATAGGATGCCACCGATACAACAAGTCAGTTCGTGAAATTTCTTCCCTCCCCCTTTGAGTGATATAATTGAAACATGGAAGCGTTTAGGAACTACACCAAGGTGGGATAATGCTATGGGGTTGTTTCACAGGGGTTGGCCCCTTAGTTTCAGTGAAGGGAAATTGTAAAGCCTCAGCATACCAAGACATTTTGTTTGTGGAACGCCCTTATATGTTCCTGCATGACTTTGATCCAGTGCACAAATCAAGGTCGGTAAAGGAACATCTGCATGAGTTTGGTGTGGAAGAACGTGTCTGGCCCACACAGAGCCCTGATCTCAACCCCATCAGACACCTTTGGGATGAACTAGAATGGAGATTGCGAGCCATACCCTTTTGTTCTACATCTGTCTCACCTCATAAATGCTCTTCCAGATGAATGGGCAAAAATTCCCACAGACACAATGCAAAATCTTGTATAGAAAGCCTTCTCAGAAGAGAGGAAGGTGTTTTAGCTGCAAAGAAGGGACCAACTCCATATTAATGCCTTTGGATTTAGAATGGACTGTGAAAAAAGCTCCTGTAGATATAATGTGTAGGTGTCCGAATACTTTTCTCTATATAAGTGTTTATCTTCTGGATTTTTCCCATATATTGTAGAGACCATTAACACTGTTTTTTTGTCATACCACCTTGTGATGGTCAGCTCTGGGCATTTTCTGATCACCATTATTGATGCCCCATGCACCTCTTGCAGCAATTGTTTGTCCCCAGTTAACCGACATGTCTTTGGCACTCTGACTTCACTATGGTCCCAGTGAAGTACTGGTCAAAGAATAGCTGACTTCTTGTTGGAAAAATTCAACCATACAGAGGACTGCTGCTTCTCCAATGCCCAATCTTTTGAGACTGTTCTGAGACTGTTGGGCCCTTGAGCAAGACCTTTAACCCTCAACTGCTCAGTTGTACAAATGAGATAAATGTAAGCCACTCTGGATATGGTTGTCTACTAAATGCCGTAAATGTAAATTTTTGGCTCAAAACAACTCAATTCTGGTATAGCCAAGGCATGCCATGTGGACTGATTTACCAAAGAAGACCTTCATTTAATGTGGAGTGTAATTCAGAGACATTCCCCTAATATGCAGCTCCCTTTGATATGTGAATGCCGCCAAATCTTCAAAGCCTTTGCTGTCAGAAAATATTCGGAAAATTACTGAATTGGGCTCCAATTAACACTGGCCATAGGGTCATCCTGACAATCAGGAGTCCTAGGTAACATAGGCAAAGCACAAAGAAATGCTATTAAAAAATAATAGTAATTAACTCCCGCCTGTAAAACATTAAAATGTAGTTAATAGTTAAATAATTTATTTAAAATCACTTCAACCAATCTGCTAATGAAATATAAATAATACATTATTTACTGTATTTTTTGCTGCCGTGAGTCCTGTTTTATTGGGGATGAATATTACTTGCAGCAATCTTAAAACTTAAAAAAATATATACATGCAAGTCCTAGCCCACAAAGGACGGCGGCTTTCCTTGCGCTCTGTCTGCCAGCTCATCTGATGTGCTACATGCTTCCTCTTCAAAGCTCTCTACCTCTTCTTCAACAGCTTCAAACTCATCCTCAGCTTTTTCCTCATCTGAAAAATCAAAGTCTGGGTCTCCCTGAATTTTTTATATATCTTCTCTGCTTCTCTTCTCTCTCCTAGGACAATGCATAGACATTAGCGAAAGTAAAAGACAAGAAGATCTTCTTGGTGTCTACTATGAAGGACATTCATACATGGGCTATTATTCCATCCCAGACATAATTATCCTGTTCTCAAATCCTCATTAAATAATTCCTCTGAAGTTCAAAAAAGGAAAATGTCATAGAATGTCATAGTAAGCAATTATTAATTACCCAATATTTGACTTACCTATCCCTTTTCCATAAACTGTTCATTTTGTGTAGACAGGAAGTAGAATATGCCCAAATATGATATCGGTGGAAATCCCTGGATGTGCTCTTTAACATATAGCAGGAATTAATAGTGTGACTCAAATGGATAACAGCACAGATGCAGAATCAGAATGTCCACTACAGAGGATACAAATGAATATGACAGGTCTCAGAAATTCATGTAAAGCTTTTTTTTTTATATGTTTCTCAAATTCAAAGACTAGCCATACAAGTCCATGATTTCCTGATTTCCTGAGCTGAAAAAATTGCCTTGGAGCCTTCCAAGCGTCATGTACCGTGGACTGCGACGGGGGGTTGATTACCAGCCTGAAGTGGATTATTTTCCTATATCAGCATGCCCTGAAGTTTTTTATTCTCTTTGTACCACAGTAATTTGCCAATAATTGAAATTTCCAATTTATTAATAGATGACATGTAATACTGTACATTTGGACTTTCTGACCCTCATCAGCCTCTTTTTTTTTTCTCTCTGTTAAATTTTATAAGAAACACGGGCACATGTCATTTTATCTGACATACAACAGCACCCCTTGTGGAACATTTCCAGATGCTAAACAAGAGTGAGTGAGTGAGTGAGTATGTGTAAGACGGAGTTACGAGCCAGGTCCGTACAGTACTTTGCGTTTACAAACACAGCTTGTCATTTTACCCAGAAAGCACAAAATTCATGGTCATCGAAGACTTTCCTGTAAAGGTACTGACTATTATAAAAACTGCTCACACTGGAGACTCCTTCAATAAATGAGATATAACAGCATCTTTACAGAAACATTTTTTTTTATTTATATAACACATTCGTCATTTTTAAAAATCAGTTTAGCATTAGATTATGTTCAGAACTGGGATTTATACGTGCTTATATTGTATATACAGGCACACACACACAAGCAAAAGAGACAGCATTAGTACAGATCACAAGTAAAGTCTCAGGTCATTGTTTCCTATTTAAAGTCCAATCGGCATATGAAATACACTGGGCCTATACAAAATACGTACCAACACCACCTATGCGTGTGATTGGTTGCGTCCACCAGTGCGTATATAAAGCGACAGACATCTATGGAAGCTTCTAGAGCTGTTTCCGCCCCAAGAATGGCAAGTTATCACTTGTTATCACTTGTTTAATAGTTGGAGCTCGTGAGATGGGTCATAACATTTCGGAGGTAGAAGCAAAGTTTGGATTTTCACCTATGAGCATTTCAAGGGTGTAACCATGACTACAAGAATTCGTGCAAAACCTCGAACTTATGACAGCAGTGTGGTCGTAAAAAGACTCTGGGTGAACGTCACCAGCGTCGGTTGTCAAGAATCGTTTCATGCGATAGGCGTGCAAGACTGCCTCAAGTAACATCGGCATTTCAATGCTGTAGGGGACCTACGAAGTAACCACCATATTAACTGGTATACCAGTTTTTATGGTACTTCAGTGTATGTTTCATTACAAAGTGAGTAGGATTAGTCCTGTTTAACTGGATTTACTGCAGTGTATTATGGGAAACATGGAATAAAATCACTATATTCATCATCTTTGGTAGTATTTGTTGAACGTGGCACTTTTTAAAATCAGTTCTGACTGATTTACATTACAGTTACATTTTTGCCTTTAACTACTCTTTTCTTTAAAGTGTAATTCTATGTCATGATAAATACCAAGATTGACCAAACATTTTTGCGATAACACTTTTGCCCATATCGAACAGCTCTAATGTTGATGTGTAGATTATGTTAATAATTTGTTACTATAGATATGATATCATATTAAAAATGGGCACATTAACAGAAACCTATAGTTGGAATTATAGACATAACAGTGTGCTGATTTAAACTGAAATCTAACCATAGCTTTGTTAGGATGTTACTGATAACATTTCTTATTTACTGAGTTTAGTGTTGTTGTTTAATACGTCTCAATTTCATTTAATATGACAATAAAGAGTAGCTCTGTTGAAACCAGAGTGCCCCCCCATCCCTGCCTCCACCTATATACACTCTCACACTCTGAAGTCTCTCTGTCTTCTCCCATTTTGTCTTCTCCTACTCTGCGCTTTGTCCGGTTGAAAGCTGATGTAAGTAGGCTCTCAGATACCCCAGAGGGGGGTGCCAGGGGGGCCGCTGTTTGATTTGCCCCTACCATTCCCTCGGCTGGTCTCTATAGCAACCCCACGAGTTGATGAAGAAATGTACGGTGGGGGAGAATAATGCGGTGTGCTTTTGCTTTCAGCACGGACAAGGACAGCTGGTCAGTCTGAGACACCTGCAGCCTGCAAACACACACACACACACACACACACACACACACACACACACACACACACACACACACACACACACACACACACAGACCACCTGAACTTCACTCTGTGTGTGTCTTATTCTCTCTGCTCTTCATTTCTCTTTCTGTATTATTTCTCTTTCTATAATTCTCTATCAGTCTGTCTTTCTGTTTCTCTAACATTTCCCAGCAAAATGCCCTTCACAGTATAAAAGAGCCACCAAGAACAACAAATTGAGGCAAAAGTGGACACACATTCACCAAAAGGACAGCTGAAGATTTGAATAATGTTGCCTGGTTTTTATCCAACCTTGTCTAGGGTCAAATTCCTGGAACCTGATGTGACATATCTGACATTCTGTGCATTCTGAGATGCTTTTCTGCTCACCACGGTTGTAAATAGTTGTTATTTAAGTTACCGTAGTCTGGCTATTCTCCACTGGCTGCTCTCATCATGAAGACATTTTCACCTACAGAACTGCTCCTCACTGGATGTTCTTTTTCTGTTGTTTTGTTGTTGTTTTTACCAGGATATCACAGCAGTTTCTGAAATACTCAAACCTGCAAAGTCACTGTGATCACATTTGTCCACATTCTGATGTTTGACGTGAACATGAACTGAAGCTCTTGACCTGTTTTCGCATTGCACCGCTGCCACACAACTGGCTGACCAGATCATCACATGAATGAGCAGGTATGACCAGGTGGTCCAATAAAGTGGCCGGTGAGTGTAGATACTGTACACTGAAGTACCAGAAAAACTGGTTCTGGAGCCTATGCAAAATGCACAGCAATGCCAAATCAATGCACGTCACTGGTTGCGTCAGCCAGTGCGTCTATAAAGCGACAGACATCTATGGAAGCTTCTAGAGCTGTTTCCACCGTGAGAATGGCAAGTCATCACGATTTTGTGATTTCCAACGCGGTTTAATAGCCGGAGCTCGTGAGATGGGTCGTAGCATTTCGGAGGAAGAAGCAAAGTTCGGATTTTCACGTATGAGCATTTCAAGGGTGTACTATGACTACAAGAATTCCACAAAACCTCGAACTTATGACAGCAGTGTGGCCGTAGGTGGACCTACCAAGTATCGACCAGTTTTTCTGCTACTTCAGTGTATTACGTTTTGATGTCCTTTCTTCCGTCATATCACTTCTTTGGATTACTGATACAGTATGTCCAGAAATTAGACAGTATAAATGATATAAAAGAAATGAAGTAAGGCAGGAGAAAGACATATTTAACCAGGCCCTTAAACGAATACACACAGAGGATAGTCACTGTGGAGAAAATGTTTTTTAACGTATTCTGTAGTACACTGAAATGAAGGTATAGAAAGAGAGAGAGAGAGACACTGACCCCCAAAACACCTTACTGACCCCCAACCCTTCTGACCCCCCACTCTATAATGTTGGTCTTTTAATACTGTTATCACTGTCATTACTACTTTTTTGTTGTTTTTTTTTTTTTGACCTTCGGCTGCTCCCGTTCCGCGGGGTCGCCCCAGCGGATCAAGTCCGCACCCAGATCTGGCACTGTTTTGACGCCGGATGCCCTCCTTGCCGCAACCCTCCCCCCAGACAGCGGGGAGGTGGGACACACACACACTCGCACACACATGCATGTCTTTGGATCGTGGAAGGAAACCGGAGAACCCGGAGGAAACCCACGCAGACACAGGGAGGACAGGAGGACAGGACAGACTCCACACAGAAAGGACCCAGACCGGTCCACCCGGGGATCGAACCCGGGACCTTCTTGCTGTGAGGCGACAGT
>JAOVVH010000029.1:14734976-14760487 GCA_028566435.1 Scorpiodoras heckelii | reverse complement strand
AAGATGTTTCTACATAAAAGAAAACACTATAAAGTGCAGTAAACAGTAATAAACTAAAGGAAGTCCATATTTGGTGCTTTTTTCTTTAGCAGTGTTCCCAGGTGTACAATATGTGCAGTTTTATAAGAAAATTAGCTTTTAGGTTTTACTGAGCCTCTTGGAGAATCTGCCACAGCTCTTCTGGAGACTTTGACTGTCACACTTACTTTGGGTTTTTTTTTATGGGGTTTTTTTGCCTTTCTTTTGTCTGAAAAGAGGTCGGTTATGTAATGTGTTGCTTTCGTTACTGACGTACAAACATTTTTGTGTAACATTAAATTTTTTGTTGGAACAGTAACATTTGGAAATATAAAATCTTTTTGTACTGACTCAATAATACAGAACTAAAAAATAGTTGTACCCAAAAATAATAGGGTGCCTAAGATTTTTGCACAGCACTGTATGTCCTAGAATCTTTGGTGTGTTAAAAAACATAGGGCTATGAAGGAATGGCCCTATGCCAGACCTGTCTCTTTGATAAAGTAACAACATGTAAATCACATATTATCAAAAACTAATAATAAACAGATTCCAGTATGTTTATTTTTTCCAGTGGCAGCACAATCATGAATCAATCAAAAGTTCCCATTAAGTTCCCTTTTGGTACCAGATTTTTACCTAAAGTGTTAGACCTGTTCTGAGCACACAGAGGCGCTGTATTACTTCTCGTGCAACAATCCCAACCGGTGTTCTGTGATTCTGAGAAAATTTGATATTCTTACCTGCAAATGTTTTAAACATGGCTTTTCGTCTAAAATAATATGAAAGTTCAGTTAATATAAGGGAAATGTCTAAGATTAACAAAATTGAAAAGTTACACATTTCTTAGACTAGTACATTGTATGTCCAAACCATCATATATAACCATCATGTCCTCATGTGGGTCTTTCCCAGACTGTTGCTACAAAATAGGAAGCACACAGTAGTATATGATTCATAGAGCCCTGACCTTTCCTCCTCTGAACCCCTTCAGGATGAACTGGACCAGGCTTTCTCACCCCACTGCAGTGCCTGTTCTCATTAATGATCTTGTGGCTGAATGAGCAAATCCCCACCGCCATTTTCCAATATCTTATGGAGACCCTTCCCAGAAGAGTGGAGGGTATTATCACAGTAACGGGGGACTGAAACATGATATGCATTATGGTCAGGCGTCTATATACTTTTGGCCATAAAGTGTAAATAAAATACACTACATTATATTTAGATTTACATTTATGGCATTTGGCAGACGCCGTTATCAGTAGTGACTTACTTCTATCTCATTTATACAAACGTGTAGTTGAGGGTTAAGGTCTTTGCTCAAGTGAAAAAGACCATCCAGACTGTGCAAAAACCAGCATCTGTAATGGCATGAGGGTGCATCTGTGCCCACAGCATGGGTGACCTGCATATATGTGAAGGTACTATTGATGCAGAGGCTTATACTGGTATTTTAGAGAAATATATGCTGCCGTAAAGATGACATGTTTTCCCAGTAACTCCATGTCTATTTCGGCAGGACAATGCCAGATCTCATTCGGCATGAGTTACAACAGTGTGGCTTGACAGGCCTGCCTGCAGTCCAGATCTGTCTCCTATTGAATATGTCTGGAGCATCATGAAGAGGAGAATCAGACAACAGTGACCACAGACTGTTGAGCAGCTCAAGTCTTGTATACAGCAAGAATGGGTCATGAAGAGGAGAATCAGACAACAGTGACCACAGTGACCGCAGACTGTTGAGCAGCTCAAGTCTTGTAATGCTCATTTAACAACAACAGCAACAAAAGAATCAAGCAGCAATGAAGATTATTTGTTCAAAGTTAAGGATTAAATATGGGATTTATTAACTATGGGGACCTCAACTAAAACTCTTTCATTCAAATAATGTGGTACAGGAACAATACCTTTCAATAACTTTCTCAAGATTGTTATGTAAAACAAGTTTTTGAGTTAGTTATACTCCTGTCATAAGTGTTAATACAAATTACAGTTGGTTGCCCAGGTCTTCATATTCCTAATTTGTCAGTTGTGGCATCAAAATACTAATTAAATATTCCCTGATTAGTAACTGAAACAAAAAATGAATAAATGTAGTGTAACTAATAAATGTTTAGCTGCTGGCCAAATTTGGTCCACCTCATGAACCGATTTTAAGCAGGGGTTCCTACTCACAGGTCCTATTACTGAATGCTGTTCGTATGTTATCGAAATGAACATATGATCCAGGATATGTCCATATTCATGTACCACAAATAAAGCTGTGAAATATAATAACTGCACAGCTTCTCACCGGATATACACCTATGCACAAAAAAATAAAAAGAAGATTATTGTTTAGTTTAATATTATCATTCAGCACAAACCCATATGGGTGATAGGTAATATTCACAGCTTCTTTTTACATCATTTGCATGATTTTGTTTATTGGTACATTTTTATCTTTTGTCTTAAGAAGAAGCCATCCTCTTCCATCCTTCTTCCATCTAAACGACAAGACCATATACCTTTCAGGATACATAATGATAATGATGACACTGGCATCCCAAGTCATTTTTTATGCATCTCTAGACAGTTCATGACAGTACCATATTTCTTAGTAAATGTTGGTCATGTCTGTAGGAAGAGAGAGTGTTAAGAGAGAAACCACGCCGAGTCTCAGAGACATTTCTGGGAATTGTGGTGCATTGGGAGTAATTGGTCTCTCTCTCTCTCTCTCTCTCTCTCTCTCTCTCTCTCTCTCTCTCCCTCTCTCTTCTGTACGATCACTGTGACCCAGTGTTGCCAGGTCTACAGTTTTTCAAGCCTAAAAGGTGCTAAATTTTGAACTTTTCCATAGATCGTTTGGAGGTTTGGCATTTAGCATAGATGAGATTAGCAATACTAATTTTCTTTGGGTTTTTTAAAATGCAAAAAAGTGAGACATAACAGTGTAATCATGTAACAATCTAATTAGGTTATGTAGCTGGGTTTTGTGCCCAGTGTTACCAGGACTGGCTCTGGATCCACTGTGAACGTGACCAGGATAACGCAGTTACAAAAGACGAATGTATAAAAGAAGGAACAAATATGTTTGGTATTGTGTTACTTTGTAAGCTTGATAATGCATTTGTATGGCTATGCATAGAATTTAGAAGGAGCAGATTCAGAGTTTTGGGATTGTGCTGGTTTTTTGGCTGATTTTGATCTGCCAGACCTGCCAGCCACTGAAACTGTATTATGCGAAGGGAACCATATATTAATTTTGCACAGAAAAACTGGTGAGTTCTTGGGGCCCAAAGTCATCTGAGATGGACCGAAGTAATGCAGAGGCTTATATTGGTATTTTGGAGAAACATATGCTGCCATCAAGACGTCTTTTCCCAGGAACTCCATGTCTATTTCAGCAGGACAATGCCAGACCTCATCTGCATGAGTTACAACACCGTGACTTGACAGGCCTGCCTGCAGTCCAGTTCTGTCTCCTATTGAAAATGTATGGTGCGTTTCATGAAAAGGAGAATCAGACAACAGTGACTACAGACTGTTGAGCAGCTCAAGTCTTGTACACAGCAAGAATGGGCAAAACTTCCTCTTGCAAAACCATAACAATTAGTATCTTCAATTCCCAAATGATCAAAAAGTATAATTAAAAGAAAAGGTGATGTGACCGACAAAATGCACCTTTTTTTTTTTTTTTTTTTTTTTTACAAATCTTTTCAGTCATAATTTTTTTTAATTCAGATTTTCTTCAAAATATTCTGAGAATAGCATCACATCAAAATGTATTACAAATCGAAATGAATTGTAGCTGGAGTGTATTGTTACACCCCTACAAATGTGACTACATTGGAAAACTTTAGCCAAATAGCTCATATGAAATAAACAATTAGGCTATGCCAAGCATTATTTTTCAAATGCAGCTATTTAATTCACCGTTATATGGATTACTGTAGCTAGCCAGTTTGATACATCCAGCAACACAGAATAGTGGAGTGAGTCCTTTCTGTATCTGTACAGATTTCCGTAGCTTGACAAGCCACACTTGCAAAGTAGTTTCCTAACACTGCTACTGGAACACCAAGGGGGGGAAAAAGACTGAAAGAAAGTGTGAAGAACTTGGTGTGTACCTGCTGATTCTTGGTTTTAAGACATTATTTTTGCAGCAAATTTTTTTCTCTGATGTGAAACAGAAAACAGCAGCTTGGAAACTCTCTCTGTCTTTCTCTCTCTCTCTCTCTCTCTCTCTCTCTCTCTCTCTCTCTATCACACACACACACACACACACACACAAAACACAAACATAAACACACAGTTTATTCAGATTCAGGGCTAAAATATTCTAGTAGAATTCATTATGGCCATCCATCTTCCCAGATGGCACTGAAACACCAGCCACAAAATGGTCACGAGGCATCAATAATCCAATAAACCTACCTTACAGTGTGTTTAGAGGCTTTTCCTTGTTCAGAAAGATTTACAGAAGTGCTTTATGGTCTTCATCCATATCCTCATGCTTGAATGCAGCAAATGGATGATTCCACTATTGGTGTGCCATTTGGCTCTTCTAAATCTTAATTATGAAACTTTTTCATATAAATATTTTTTAAATCATTTTCCAACACTGAGCTAACCATTTAAAAACATGCTTTTCACCTTTAGAAATGTTAATGTATTTTATGCATTGCAGTGATGCCATATATTTTATTATCATTTTATTTTATTTTATTTTAATTAATTAATTAATTATTTAATTAATATCCATTACCTGACTTTTGTAGCATGATACATGGCTGTTGTTTTCCCATGATGATGGATCATATTTACAGACTGCAGTGTGCACTGCTGTTCTCCTGCAGAAGTAAAGTATGGTGTGTGGATATAATATAAATCATCTTGCTCTTACCTGCAAGCTGCTGCACTGAAAGAATATTTTGAAGCAAACAGAACCAGCAGGTCATTCAACACCTTCTTTCTTTCTTTCTTTCTTTCTTTCTTTCTTTCTTTCTTTCTTTCTTTCTTTCTTTCTTTCTTTCTTTCTAATTCATTTACTTGCTGTGTCTGTGGAGAAACACCAGTCAAAGTTAATTACAGAAGTAAATCAGCATAGACAATGATCAAACTGCTGCCTGGAAAAAAAACAATAATTATTATTAATTATATTTACACTTGTTCAGTGAGACAGTATAAACAGAGCTAAGTAGATGAAAATGAAGGGCATTGTTTTTTACCAGGGGACAGTTATTGATTTATTTGGGGTTTAATGTCATGTTTTAGACAGTGGGGCGTGGGTGGGGTGGGGTTGAACCGAGGACCTTCTTGCCGTGAGGTGGTAGCACTGCAGACTGCACCATTGTGCCACCTCAGAGGACGCTAAACAGGATTACGTTCGTCCAAATTCGTATTCAAATTAGTAAACGTAATACAGCCCAGTGCTTAATTAGAATTTGAAAATGAATAAACTGATCCAAAGGAAGCTATGGCCATTAAGGACAAATTAAAAGAATATTTAAAAGACACAGGCTTGTTTACGGCATAATCAACTAGACATTAAACACAGAGGTGTGGAATATGAGCTCTGCAGAAAATGAGACAAACAGCAAGATTGAAGAGAAAACATAATACTTTTCAAAATGGCTGCTTAAACAGCTCTTCATTTGTAGCGCCCCCTATGGAAAAATGTCAGGAAATTTGGTGTGCAACTAAAGAAAGTGGTAGTGATGCAGTGTGTGAAATTACCAAATTGTAGCTAAGCAGTTCTTGAGATATGGAAACGTGTCACTTGCGATGCCCCCTATGGACAAAACTTTGTGAAATTTGGTGTGCGTCTAAAGAACGTGGGATTGATGTGGGATATGAAATTTCATGCAGTTTGAGCTTTTATATTACAAGATATCAGTTTGTGAAATGGTACATTTTTTGCTTTGCAGTTTTCAAGCTATTGATCAAAATGTGCTTTGAGCCTACCACACTACAGGGATGGGGCACTGGCATGAAAGGCAACACACACCTAGGGACACAAACCTTTCACTCAGTATCAGACACGTGGGGCTACAACCATACCAAGTGTTCTGTGGATTGGTGAAGTCTAAGTATATGATATCATCAACCAAATATTGGTGAAAAAAGGAAACAAGAAAAAAAAAAAAAACTTGGACGAAAGCTATACGACTGCCAATGCTGCTGCCGTGATCATAGTGAGCGTCAGCCATCAGCCCTTGGCATGAAGGCAATCCCAACAAACGTACACTTTATCTTTAATGTGGAAAATATTACATGCATCAATTTTCATCCTGCTCGTGTCAGCAGCCAGATCTAAGAAATGAGTAGAAAAATCTTTTCCGATCTACAGAACAATGGAAAACAGGAAAACATACATAAATCAATATGCCTGATGCAACTGTTGTAACAGTCTTAACTCATGAGGTGTTTAGCCTGGGAAGGAGCAGAGCAGTTAGAAAGAGAAAATCTGATGTGCTCTTGGAGATTCAGTAGCATGGGCCAAAATAACAATGCAGAAAAAAAACCCGCTGATCTTATTTCTTCATGAATCCACAGAACCGTGTATACATCATGTCCCACTGAGATGAGGACGAACAAAGAAATATAAATGTGGGTATTAAGATCACTTTGTGTGATTTACAAGTGAGGCAAGGTGTTTTTTTTCTGGGCTGTGTTCCAATTTGATCACATTATTCCCTATATCCTGGGATTATACGAGATTATATACATTAGATTAAAGCGCATTTTGTATCATTTGGGAAATTACAGAATTGGTGGATTTTCTTGTCTTTGCTCAGGATTTTCATGTCTTCACTGATGTAAACAATTTTAACAGTCACTTTTTTATCATTTCTACCCTGGTCATTGTTCTTCACTAATGGCATTGTCATTAAAGAGGGAACAGCAGTTTAGAGGTTTAGTTCGTAAATGTGAGGGGTCAAAATCCTTTTTTTTTTTTTTTTTTTACAGCTATACCAGTTTGTTTTTTTTTTTTTTTTACAATAACAGGATTTCAGTTGCTAAGTACAATTTTCATGGGCAATTTACCAGACTGAACTTAAAACCTGGTAGTTACATCAGTTCTTATGTCTTATGTTCTTAGGTCTAGCCTTGGCAGCCAGTGATTTGAATTCTCCATATGCTTTTGTTTATGGGTTGCCATATGCCTTGGATTTAGTCCTGCTCACCCTCCTGCTGTCCTGTCATTGGTTGTACTTTGATTGGTTTGTCTATTTACATTGGTTTGCCTGTTGTGTCTTAGTATTGCAGTCTTGTTGATTGTATCCTACAGTTCTGGGCCCTTTTTTCTGTTTCATGTGTTTGATTATGGATTATTCTCATTTGGCGGCATTAAGGATGCCATGTAATCAAAGAGTCATCAAATGGTGCCAAAGGATGTTCCCGTGTCTAGGATCCTTCAAAGTCGACCAAGGACCACATCCTTCAATTCAGAGAATTTTCAAGGATGCCTTAACGTACCCTCTGCCTTCAAATTACCCACAATCCTTTGTGCACATTCTTGGTGGGAACTCTATATTTTGGTCATACAAGATTAACTATTACATTACTTGAAATAGGAAAACATAATACAGGAAGTGAATTTTGTGATCGGAAAGAACCAAAGAACATATTTTACTGTCCAAAATATGACATGGAGAGAACTTATACTTAATGTTTTGAGAAAAGGTTCTATTCACTTACTAAGTTTGTTCTATTTTTGTGGCAATATCTTAGTAGAACAAACTTAGTAGACAGAATAGACAGAACTTTTTCTCAATTTTAGTTTTTTTCTATTTTTATTTATTATTGAAATGTATGCTCCTAAGCCACAGTCCATTCAAGCTGGTGGTGGTAATGCACCATAATGTTGGTATAAAAATCAAGATAAAGAAAAAAAGAGAAGGTGGGACCTTGACAGTGACAGAAACCTGCACACTCACTAGACTGCTCCACTCTGAATGCTAGGAAGGAGTCTTGCCTATATGTAGCAAGTAAGACGACAGGAGACAGGTTCGAGAACTCGACAGAACACAAGGGTTTATTCAGTACAAATTAATGCCAGCTTTTCAGCTTTAAACCTAAACTTGAACTTTAATGCCCAACAGTTCGTATAGTTTGTGAAGTGCGTGTGACATAAATGTTGTACCCTGATCTGTCAGGATCCTGGGTCCCAACCTGGGAGATCACACTGAAGCGGGCCACCACTGCCACTGCTTCCGGGTATCGCGCTGCATAATCCACAAGGACTATACAAAGTGGTACCCCAGTGCTGACCATTCTAATGGCCCACAGAGGTCCATTCCAACTCTTTTAAATGGGACTTCGATTAATAGGAGATGGCACAGTTGCGTGTTTAGTGTGGCCGGCGGATTCACCAGCTGACATTCGCGACATGCTGCACACCACCAGCGAACATCTCAGTGGCCAATAGAAGCACACCATGAGACGGAAGAGTTTTTAATCCTGTCCTAAATGTCCTGCCTAAGGATTATGATGAGCTAGATACCAACAATGGGGTTGTAATTTCCTGGGTTTGAGTGTCCTGTATCATTTTATGTAGTCTATCTTTAATAATCGTGAAAGACGGGTAGGATAGTACAGTGTCAGGGGAGACTTTATGACCATTGATTACTCTCACTTGGTCAAAGGTTGACAGAGCGTCTCGTCACATGCTGGGGAATTCCTGGAGGGAGGAGGAAGGAGGCCCCGCCTTCACATCCTTGTCAGTCTGATGTGGAGCTCATGTCAACGAGGGGGACCCTGCTTCCCCCTCAAGTGCTTCACACATCCTACACTGTGCTGCTACTGTGCAGCACCCATCCACGCAAATTCAATGGCCCACTGATCTTCCTGCCAGCCACAAGCCACTGCTGACCACTCGAAGAGCTACAGGACGGCTTCCGTGTCATCCTGGGACACAACAGTGGAGGTGGTGAAGTTGTGGACACCGTGATGGGCGCAGGGGCACCCAGCGTGCAGCAGGTCCTGCAGCATCTTGCAGCTGCACTGCAAGCAGGGACTTTATGCGGTGTTCATGTCTTCCTGCAGTGTTCAGAGGGTGTCCATTTGGGCCTGCTGCATGGCCGTGAGGGACTGGGTCAGGCTGTCCAGTGGCACCATGTCGGTATCTTCTACTATGAATGTTTCTGGGTTTCAGCACTAGTGTAACAAGGTAGATGACTGGAGACATTTTTGGGAACTCAACGGGACAGAAGGGTTTATTCAGTACAAATTAATGCCAGCTTTTCAACTTTAAACTTGAACATGACAGTCTCAGCTCTCTCCGGTTATGGCTCTCCCTATCACACACACACACACACACAGACAGAGACACCAAAGAGACAAATTAGGATTAATTAATAAGGAGCAGGTGCGTTCGGTTACCTTTTCTGCTGCTCCCTTCTCCATCTCCCGTTGCCAGGTCCATGCCTGATCACACACCCGCTGCCACACCTAGCCTCAGAAGAACCCACTCTGGAATTCCCCATCCTACCAAGGACATGTCCTTGATATTGGGAAACAGCCGATGACTACTATTCTTGGATTTACCCAAATAATAGCCAAAATATCCAAGCTGACTGCACACACTTACTGCGCCCTGCTCATTTGCCAGCATGTTATATACCCAAGGAGACTTATACTCCTTTTCCACCGAGGCAGTTTCAGGGCTGTTTCGGAGCCAGTACCTAATCTCAAATCAGTTCTTCACATTTAGACAAAGAATCAGTTCAAGAAAACTGGTTCCAGAATAGCACCAACACTTCGCTGGTCTATACCCATGAACCGCGTATATCAGGAGCTAGGGGCAGGGTTAGCAAGACCAACTAAAACTTTATGACCGCCATTAAAAAACAGCTACTGCAGCATCTAGTCTGTCTAACCTCAATACAAAGAAGAGGAATGGATTTGAAATCAAAGCTGCAGCAGTCTGCCATTGTTGCCGGTGCTAGTGGTTAGTGATGTTACGTTTGTGGATGATACGATTCTTTTCACTTTCAATCTCTGCCCTAAAGAGAGAAAGCAGCAGTGGTCGAGCAAGCTAGGGAGTAAATGATTAAAGCACAAATAAACATAACCGCACCTCTGCACAACACTGCAATAAGGATTTTTGGGGTGGGAACGTTGCTCAAGTGCACACTTCGTCATGTCTGCTGTGGCCTCTCTGCTGTGGTAAGTGTGTGTGTGTGGTTGTGGTTCAGCCTTTCCCTGGGAAAAACAGAAGTGCATTTCAGATTAAATCACAGACCTGCAGCAGCATCTGAATGTATCAGTGGGATGTCTAAGTTTGAATCTCCTCCAAATCTTATCCTGTCTAGTGATTATTTTGCAGATAAACCCTGCTCTCAAAAAAAAAAAAAAGAAACAAGAAACAAGAACCGTTCTTTTAAATGTTTTCTGAATGTCTCCAAGCCATAAGACTCGGCTCCCATCAAAACACCTTTATTCCTATCACTATTAGAGTTACGACTAAGCTGAGACATATACAGTGACATGTGACGTGGCTCTGCGGTGGCTCTCTAAGTCCGTGGAAAATCAAACCGGTTCTTTGTAGGTTTGCAAGTTGACCTAACTACAAACCAGCACTAGCACCAGCCCAGATCTAACACTTAGAGTCAGGCATTAGACTCAGCGTAACAGCAGGGCCTGTGCAGATGCTCCTTCATTTAGACAGCAGATGTTTAGCCAAATAAATGTCTTGATTGTGCATGCTGAAGAACTAGGATTAAAAGGCAATCATGGTAAGAGTCACTTCACTCCTTCACCGGCTGTTCAGAGTTATGAGCCTTCTTCACAAAGCACAGCGCCGTCTCAATTACGCAGTATTGAAATGTCTATGTCGATTTTTGGCAAATTTTTCAGCCACTTTTCAACCACTTTCCATTTTCAAAGATAGGAACTAGTCAAACGATGTTTACAAAGCATGCATTCTGTTTTATATTTCATTCCTCATCATAGTTTTTAGATCATTGTAGGCCATGACATTACCATGAAGTTTCTAAACCTTCTGAATTTCATGAGCAAGCCTTTCTTTCCTTGATTTTCTGCTACTTTTAGTGGTTTTTTGCAGCACAATGAAGAAAATTTTCTTGTTATTCCATAAATGTAATATGAATGTTATTTATGGGATGGATCTATCTACAAGGGTATAGTTTTCATATCTTCATATCTTCATATCAGCCTTCCAGTATAACCTTCCTGTTACTTCTAAATAATTGAGATTCAGTAATAGAGTATGTAAAACCAATCCCTTAGAGCTGAAATGCACTTGTGCTTTGATATAAATTGATAAAGCAGAAAGTCTAACCTTTATTATATTTTTCAAATTAATTTTTATGTCTTAGCCTAAGTTAAAGTAATAACCACAATTGATTTAAGAAAAACAAAAACATCTTATACATCTTATTGCCAACATAACGATCCACAGGAAGTCCAAACACCCTGTTGTGCTTGTTTTACACTTTGTCTCTATTAAAGTCCAAAAATATGCAGTGAAACCGCACTCTTCTACTTTCTATGCAAAATGAACTTCATTTAAATTCATAAAGTGATCATGTCAGCCTGTAGCTGCAGTGTTTTACTGTATTGATATGTATATGTACACTCACTATCCACTTTATTAGACACCTGAACATTTACTCAGCCAATTATCTAATCAGCCAATCATGTGACAGCAAAAAAAAATAAATCATACATATACAGGCCAAGAGCTTCGTTAAGGATTTATCAAATATCAGGACGAAGAAAAAGTGTGATCTCTGACTTGAACTGTGGCATGGATGTTGGTAGCAGATAGACTGCATGGTTTGAGTATTTCAGAAACTGCTGAGCTCCTGGGAATTTCACACACAACAGTATCTAGAGTTTACACAGAATGCTGTGTTGGGGGGAAACTTTGAGTGAGCAATAGTTCATTGGGTGGAAATGCCTTGACAAGCTACCAGGAAGGATATAGTATCTCATATAATTACTCTTTACAACTGTGGTGAGCAGAAAAGCATCTCAGCATCTCAGCATGCACAAAACATTGAACCTTGAAATGAATGGACCACAACAGCAGAAGAAAACCTTGGGTTCCACTCTTGAAAAAAACCAAGAACAGGAATCAAAGGCTATCAGAGGCACAGATTCACCAAAACTGGAAATTATAGAAGATCTTTTTTCTAGCCTTTCAATTGTCCAGTTCAATACACAATTATACAATATGATCAGCCTCTGATATAATGCTGATGATAACAAATGTGACGTTTCTCTACTAAATGGCTCAGATATGAAGTGGGTAATAACTCACTAAGTCAATAAGTGGTTATGTGGTTATGTGTTCATGATGTAACTGCTAACAGGTCTTCACTCATCGGCAGCCATTTTTAATCACACTAGGACTGAAACCTGCCAGAAATCTGGAAGCCAGAAACGAAAGGTAAAAATAGGAAACCATTAAGCAGGACTGTGGTAAGTGGTGGGGAAAATCTAATAATGAAATAATTAAAATGTTCATGAGCACCACAGACATCAGCAGTGTTCTATGAAAGTATAGGTTCTAATAATGTATAAAAAATACACTCACCATAGCAGAAGAGAAGAGATGAAGTAAGAGGAGGCTATAAGCAGCATTAGAGGACCAGAAACCTGGAGCTCCAACTGTAGTCACAACTGTACTGGTAGTGGTAGTGGTGGTGGTTCTTTCTACCTGTAATTGTGAATTTCACAAATATTTCTCATATTCATGCCTGCGGAAGAGCCTTGTAATACGATTTCAGACACGCTAAAGTTGTCCATACCATTTCTTGATGTAACCTTGACTTTATTGGCTCACATCCTTATTAAAGTCTATGCTTGTAGGTGTCATGCAAGCCAATGGTGACACCCTAGGCCATTGTACAAACCCCATTTCCAGAGACTTTGGGACACTTTCTAAAACTGCAACAAAAACTGAAATCTGTAATTTGTTAATTCAACAATTTATTTAACAGACAAAAGGACAAAGAAAAGATTTTCAGTGTTTCAGACAAACCTGATTCTATTTGTTAAATATAAACTAATTTGGAACTTGATGGCTACAACACACCCAAAGTTGGGACTGAGACATGTTTACCACTGGGTGAAATCACCTTTTCTTTGATACTTTTTAATCCTTTAGGACAGGGGCGTCACTAGAGATTTATGAACGGAGGGGCTAAGCTTTGACTAGGGGGGTCTAGAGGTAAGCGCCTTAGGAGAATTAAAAAATTACGCAAAACATCCACACTGATCCACCTTTGGAGGAGCTCCTGCCTTTACCAAAAAAAAAGTTTCATATATCGATCTACAGATAGAATAATAATATTGAGTTATGATAAACTATTAACTTATTATAAACGGGTGACTGTAAAATATTCAGTCATAAAATCAAGAGAGAACAAGCCATTATTCATGTCTGCCCTAAACACTGCAATGTTTAATGCATAAACTGTTTAATTGGCTTTTTCAGTAGGTTAACCTTACATGCATTAATCAGCAGGTTTCCTCTGCTAGCATAATGCAGTTACCACTAGTGCATCTATAAGTTTTCATTTGGGTTATTTAATGTTTGTTCAAATAACATATAAGATACTAACTGTTTCAAGTGGAAATTTTGCCTGTTCTTACTGTATACAAAACTTACATTTTCAATCGGAGACACATTTGGACTGCAGATGGGCCAGTCAAGCACACATACTTACCATTTCTAAGTAGTTACTGATCTAGCTTATTTAATAAACTTTACTTTCTGAATTAGCTTGTGTCAATTGTCTATGGATGAACTCTTTCATTTGCAAGTTTCTAACTTTTGCTTTAAGTTACAGTTTAGCTAAATAACATTAGCTTAGTAATAACTTTAGCTAAGTAATGTTAGCTAGCTGGTAGCATGCCCTTTCATTTCCACCATTGACTTTGGCATTTCATTATCATTAAATATCGTCTATGATTAGTTCTAATGTTAGTTAATGTTGGTGCTTAGTCATGATCAGCAAGACACTTTAGGATTGGTTGTTGTAGAGATATGTTTTGACATCAATATAGAGTTCATTATTTCATTTTAATAGCCTTTGGTTTGGCTGTCGTGGTTTAGTTAGTCTTTTGCTTTTTTGATATTAGCTTTTATAATAGGAACCCTCTTTGTTTTCACTCAGGAATTCAGGAGTTTTAACTGCCTGGGTAATTGAACAATATTACAATCCATGTGTGCTTAAGGCAGAGTAATTGTATTAGTTCAAATGTACTGAAGTCAGATTAGATTTCAACATGAGCAAGAGGAGAGAAGATATCTGGAAGTTTTTTGTGCTAAAGATAATGTCGAAACTTGTAAGAATTAGAATTAGAAATGATAGTGCACTTAGAGATTGTGCGATAATGTGTCCTGTATTTTGTGTGGGTGACATTATGGTGTGATACTGAGTAGGATAATATGACGGATGTTAAGTTTTATGTATTTGCTGTTGTATTAAGGAAGCTGAGGGAGGTCAGAATGACAGTCACCAGGCAGGAGGAGGAGGTCAGGAGGAACAAATAGGTGCGTTAGAAAGGAGTTCACTTATCAACTACAGACGGTGCTGGATTACCAAGTAGGCAGAGTAGGTACCAGGCTATGGCCTGCGCCTTTTTGGGGCCATGGACAATAGATCAAAATAATATTGATTTGACTTGAAAGAAAATGACTATCATGCTTTCTTAAATTGTTTATTAAAATTGTTGGTGGCGGCACGGTGGTGTAGTGATTAGCACTGTCGCCTCACAGCAAGATGATCCGGGTTCGATTCCTGGTCCGGGCCGTTCTGTGTGGCGTTTGCATGTTCTCCTGGTGCTTGTGTGGGTTTCCTCCGGGTACTCCGGTTTCCTCCCACAGTCCAAAGACATGCATGTTAGGTCGATCGGTCACTCTAAATTGCCCGTAGGTGTGAATGTGTGCGTGAGTGTGTGTGTTGGCCATACGATGGACTAGCGGCCTGCCCATGCTGTACCCCGCCTTCGCCCGATGACGCTGGGATTGGCTCCAGGCCCCACGTGACCCCGACTAGCGGGATAAAGCGGAAGATAATGGAGGGATGGATGGAAAATTGTTGGTTGGTAAAATTAACAATGTATTAGGAGATGATTTGGGAGGGGGCCCTGAGATTTCGACGGCCTGGGCGCTTCCACAGGGTTTAGTCAGGCAGATCGCAGGGATTACATTAAAAGAGGCAGATACTGTAAGGCTTGTAAGCCTGCACTCTGTTGGATTCCCTTTACACCCCAGACAAACAACTGACCCCCTGATACAGGCTTATATTGTACATTTAATGTGAAAAAAGGCTGTTTTCTGTTGCAATAATATGATCAAGAAGAGCCATTTTCATCCAAAAATGGCTGAATAATTGTGATAAATATAAACGTTTGTGTTTTCAATAATGCACAAAATAACCATAGCATTCATTTTAGCCAGACAGACACACACTTTAATTCACACTTTAATATTCAGGTGTGCGCCTCGGGTTCAAGTTAAACACATACTATTGACTTCACCAGAAAAAAAACGCAGCCAAGTGGCTAAACACACAGTTTCACATGAGGTACTCCATGAAAAGAGGCACACACGTTTCTTCTCTATAATATACTACAATGTCAAAAGATCATAAATAAAGACACAATAAACACTTACACAAAGGAAACATGCCCCGAAAGTTAATATTTACAGCACTGGATCATAAAATAGGCAGTGAAACATATTCATATTTATTCATGTAAACATGCTAGACACATTGTGAAAGTTTGGATAGAAAGAAATCATTTTTGAAAACACACACACCTGAAAGGACATCAGAAAGAATGATGATCATGTGATTTAGCTGGAGCTTTGCAGCACTCTCATTTTAAAGCAACGGCTCAGAGAACAATCGAATATCCACCTCACCTCAAATGTAGTCAAGGCATGTTTGCTTTTTTTGAAGGTTCACACTTTAGCTCACTGTTTAACTTTTGATTATTGCTTGACTAGCAAGCTTTTTCTTGCTAGTCAGGCTTTCACACACTAGTTAACGTTCACGTTTAGGTATGTTTTCATACGGTAGCTAGCTTCTGAATTTCAGATTTTTTGCTCTCCTAGCTAGTTTTCACTCACCAGTTTGAAACCATTCAAGTGTGTATACATTGAATTTGATAAATAGGCTACAGTGTGGAAGGTGACAAGAACAACAACCTTGTGATTGTTGAAGCACAAGCTTATGTAGATTTACCCAAGATTAGCTCCACTTTACATTGAAAGGTGCGGCATTGTGGTCAAATTCATATAGACATTGGCAAGTATCCAGATTTTGCACAGTACATGGTGAATACCAAATTAATATGAACATCCTGAGAGAACATGACTCATTTATGCTTTTTTGGGCTTTTGAAGAACTTTTTCTTCTTCTGTTTATTTTACCAATTTTTGGTCAGCGATATCACATACTTAGACTTCACAGATGACTCTTGGTATGGTTATAGCCCCATGTGTCTGATATGGAATATAAGGTTTGTGCTCCTACATGTACACTTCCCTTCATGCTAGTGACCCCTGAATTGCAGTAGACTCAATGCACTTTTTGGGAAATACCTTAAAAACCATTTTGTCAAAAATTATTAACTTCTTAAGAGGCAAGTTGGCCTCTAGGAGGCACACTACCCTAGCTCATTAGGATTCATATGTTGATTGACGCCACCTAGTGAATAGTGTTCAAAACAAAAATCTAGCATTTCACTAGCCAATATCTTGTGACTTAATGGCTCAAACTTCATGAATTTCCACACCCCATGTCACAACTACATTCTTTAGAAGCACACCAAATTTCATGAAATTTCGTCCACAGGGGGTGCTCCAAGTGTCACATTTCTTTTCACTACTTCTTGTTCTTTCTCTCACTTTAGGAACATTTTACGCACCTTTTGGCTAACCCACTGGACTCATGTTTGTATTTGACACTACACTGTACTGTTGTCTTATGGTTTTTTTTGAGTGTTATATTGAACTCTGTAAGCCTTAGTTTGTGGCCAGGCATTACAATAGCAGTATTGTGTTTAACAGTACAGGTCACCTGAACTTAACCTCATCAAGCTCTGTGAGGAAATAAATATAGATGTTGGAGACACAAAGAGGTGTCCTTCCATCCCTTTTCTCCAATGTCCCACAGCAGACATGGTGGAGCATCTCTGATGGAAAGACTGGACACACAGAATGTTTGGATGAAGAAAGTAAGCATCAGTTAGAGCTGCCAATGCCTAATGTTCATGACAAGGTTTTTAAAAGTGCAGCTTAAATTATATTTCCTCAATCCAGAAGGAATCTCCAGGCCAATGTCTCTGTTCTCATTTTCTCCATTTTCTGTCCCCATAAAATACCAGTGTGCCCTTCAGAATGCTCAGTGTCCTTTTACTTGTTCCTGACTCATCCCCCAAGAGTTTCCTGTCATGCTCCAAATGGTTGTTTTTACAAGATGAATATTGACACTGAACCAGGCTGGGAAAATAACACCACTTGAGGACAGGCAGGAAAAATTGAGCAAAGACTGTATATTGTACACTCTGCATATGAGACTTTATATACATATAGATATTTAACTGTCTTTCACTGTCCTTAGCCCAAGTCAGGCTTTATTATTTTCAGAAAGAAAATGCTTTTTCTTTTTGACATGCAGTTTGTATCTATTAAACACTGGTACAGTTGGTGATCGGCGGCGTCTCGGCTTTGCTTCGCACTCCCTTAACGTCATTGGATGGAGATCCCCCGTTGCTCTGGCACTTGAACACTTGCTTGTATGCCTTCCGGAAATTTTCAGACAGGAACGCGTAGATGATGGGGTTGACAGAAGAGTTGCTGTAAGCCAGGCAGTGTGCAATGACACGGAACATGAACGATGCTTGGTTTAAAGGGAATGAGCCAAACTCCACCCACAGATGGACGATGTGATGAGGGAGCCAGGAGAGGCAGAACACCACCACGACCACCAACACTGTCTGTGCCGTCTGAGGAAAAACACACATACGCAGGTTTAACAATTCCCACCTTTATCTTGGCGAGAGAGCCACAGAAACCCTTCCTGTGGTTGGGGAACGAGGCATGAAATGAACACAAAGCCATCCACTGAAGCAGGTAAAATATAGAACTCCATTTGACAGCCACTCTAACTCTTTAAACATTTTTAGCCCCATTTTCTTCCAATTTTTCCATTGGCAATCGCCATCAACTAGCTAGTTCTTCCATATCGTACAACAGCTACTAACTGGAGAGGTAAGGGCTTCATCCAGATAGGACGTTGAGGGAACTCTGGGATTTTGCATTACAAAAGGATATGATTGCATACTGGCTATGGATCAAAAGCTATCATTGGCTAATGGCCATGTAGCACCACTTGAGAGCCAGAAAAAAAACCTGTTAAATTTAGAGTGTGGTTTTTATAAAAGCTCCCAGAAAAGAAAAAAAAACCTATCAGCATCTCATTTTTATGAGAAAGAACTGTGATGTAATACTGTGTACTGAATAACATGTGCTTTCAGAGCTGCATCAAGGCTTTTGCTTTTCACAAAACAGCAAAGTCACTGAATTATATAAATTGGATGAAAGTGTCTGATTAAATGTAACTTTAATTAATGTTATTAGCTACAAATGGAGTGTATGACTTTTAGGTTAGTATAGTAATTTATGGTTATTGGCTGCAAAATTAGCTATGTGATTAGCTGTTTCATTTGGGTCTGGATTAATGAAGTACTTGCGGACTGGATGGGATCAGAATTGCAAAACAACAAAGAAAGGGGAAAAAAAAGAAGAACAGGACTCCCAGATGTTCTGGAAAAGCCAGAAATGAACAATTATTTTCAGAGACATGGAAAACACCTGGAAAATGAGAACAGTGAGGTAATGACGAAAGTAAACCCTAAAACAGGCTGCTATATTTTATAGCAGGACAAGTGAACACTATATTACAGAGAGGAAATCAGAGCCCTGTCTGCCTGGTGCTCAGACAACAAACTCTCCCTGAATATGAGCAAAATAAAGGAGGTGACTGTGGACGATGGGAAGAGATAAGTGGGTAAGTATGCCCCTATTCATATCCTTTCTGTATGACACTTGTGCTTGAGGAAAGACAAAAAGATCATCAAGGATAGCAGTCATACAGGACTACCAGAGAACCCAGAGGTACACAAATAGACTAAAAAACAGTTATTTTCCCCAAGCTATCAGACTCTTAAAGAGTCAATGATGGCATCGTTTGCACAGCCATCCTTTTTGCACACCACTTTGCACATTGCACATTTAGTATGCACACTACCCACCCGTGTTTATGTTTTGAGTATCTCTTGTGTATTTCTCTGTATTTCTGCATCCTTAAAGTATATTCTTTTTTATTGGCCTGGATGTACTTGATATCGCCATTACATTTGTATATTTTGTTGAGGAGATGTTATATGTTATATGTTAATAGATGGATTTCTTAGTGGAACTACCATAGGTCTTTTCCATGTGTCGGCTGTGCAAATGACAAATAAAAGACTATGACTTTAGATTGGAGTTTTGAGTAGACTCATGCTAAATAAACACATTTATTATTTCCACTTTTAGACAGATGATAGGGCGGCACGGTGGTGTAGTGGTTAGCACTGCAAGACGCCTCACAGGAAGACGATCCGGGTTTGATTCCTAGTTTGATTCCTTTGATTCCGGGTTTGATTCCTGTGTGGAGTTTGCATGTTCTCCCCGTGCTTCTGTGGGTTTCCTCCGGGTACTCCGGTTTCCTCCCACAGTACAAAGACATGCATGTTAGGTTGATCGGTCACTCTAAATTTCCAGTAGGTGTGAATGTGTGCGTGATTGTGTGTTGGTCATGCGATAGACTGGCAACCTGTCCATGGTGTACCCCGCCTTCGCTCGAAGACACTGGGATTTTTCTCCAGCCCCCCCGTGATCCTGACCTGGATGGATGGATGGATGGATGGAGGATAGGAAGTTGTCTAATAAAAGATGCTTTTGTGAGTCATTTCTGCATTCAGTTTTAACTTCACGTATGTCAAATTCAAAATCTTGACCATACCTGAACTCATTTAGGTAAATTACTAATTCACTGGCCTTATTAAACATAGCCTATACCTACAGTATGTGTCAACCTAAAAACCACTAATGTCTGGATTATCTGCTATCTGCAAAACAAGAAACTATTCTTATTAATAGTTATAAAGTAAAAATACTTAGACAATAACTTGAAATAACAAGAATTAACTGGAAATTAGGAGCAAAGTTCGGTCAAAATAATGATATATTAAGTCGAAATATCTTAAGACAAGGTAACAGATTGTATATTCAAATAAAGTCGAACAAATGAGATAAGTTAAAGTAATGACATATCTTGAAATAATGAGTATTAAGTCAAAAGAACAACATAATATCCTGAAATCATGAAATATTAAAATTAAAATAACAAGATCTTAAGTTAAAAAAAAGAGCAACAAACTATATGTATCTTGAAATAAGCAGTTATTAACAACATACTGTATTGAAATAATAAGATATTAAGTTGAAGTAACATCAAATCTTGAATCATGTTGAAATAAGGAGAATATTAAGTCAAATAAAAAATGTCTTAATGAGTTATTAAGTAAACATAATGACACAATATCTTGAAATAACAAGTTATTATGTCAAAATAAACTTAATATCTTGGAATATTGAATTATTAAATTGATATAATGAGATATTAAGTCATAATAACCACATGAGGTATGGTATTAAAAAGTAAGTTAAATAATGAGACGACAAGTTGAAAGGAGTTGAAATAATGATCATTAGTAGCAGTCTCTTAGCACAGTGATTTGGTCCACAAACACGGGCTGGTTGAGTTTGGTATTTAGAGAACAGCTACAATACCTTATCTGATCTTACAATAACAAAAGTCTTTAATAATCTGTGAATTGGTGCATATTTGAAAATGGGCATCAATGCAAATAGCATTAATCTTAGTTTGTATATTTTTAAATATTATTGGGACACTTTCTTAAAATGCAATGAAAACTGAAATCTGCATTTTGTTAATTCATTTGGATCTTTATTTAACAGACAAATAAAGACAAAGAAAAAATTTCAGTGTTTTTAATTATGAACTTAATTCTGTTTGTCAAATATAAACACATTTTGAAATTGATGCCTGCAACACACTCAAAAAAAAGTTGCGACAGAGGCGTGTTTACCACGCGGTCACATCACCTTAATTATACTTTTTAATCATTTGGAAAATGAAGATTCTAATTGTTGCAGTTTTGCAAGTGGAAGTTTTGCCCATTCTTGCTGTATACAAGACTTGAGCTGCTCAACAGTTCGTGGTCTGTGGTCACTATTGTCTGGTTCTCCACTTCATGACATACCATACATTTTCACTGAGTCAAGTCACACTGTTGTAACTCGTGCAGAATGAGGCCAGGCATTGTCCAGCTGAAACAGACTTGGAGTTCCTTGGAAAAGACGTCGACTTGACGGCAGCATATGTTTCAACATAATACCAATATAAGCCTCTACATCAATAGTACCTTCACATATATGCAGATCACCCATGCTGTGGGCACTGATGCACCCCCATGCCATCACAGATGCTGGTTTCTGCACTTTTTGTTGGTAACAGTCTGGATAGTCTTTTGCATCTTTGGCACATTTCCAAAAAAAAAGCTGCAATGTGGACTCATCTGACCACAGAACACGTTTCCACTGTCTTTTGGTCCATCTCACATAACTTCAGGCCCAGAGAACTCACCAGTGTTTCTGTGCAAATTTAATATATGGGTTCCTCTTTGTATAATACAGTTTCAGGTTGCATTTCTTGATGCAGTGACAGACTGTATTAAGTGACAATGATTTTAGTAAGTACTCCCAGCCCATGAAGCCATGTCCATTATTGTAACATGACGGTTACTCAAACAGTACTGCCTGAGGGCTTGATGGTCACACATTCAGCAATGGTTTCCGCCCTTGGCCTTTATGCACCAAGATTTCCGCTGACTCCCTGAATCTTTTCCTGATATTATGAACTGTAGATGGTGAAAGGTCTAAATTCTTTGCAGTCTTGTGCTGAGAAGCACTGTATTTGAACTGAATGATAATTTCCTCATGAAGTTTGGCAGAAAGTGGTGAACCACAATCCATCCTTGCTGGCCAAGACTAAGCCTTTGGTGGATGCTCCTTTTATAGTCGATCTTGATGACCTCACCTGTTACCAGTTAAACTGTTAAATGTGGAACCTGCCAGTGTTACTTGTATAACATTTTCAGTTATATTGTGCCTCTCTCCCAACTTTTTTTTGAGTGTGTTGCAGGCATCAATTTCTGCATTTGTATATATTTAACAAACAGAATTAAGTTCCTTATTGAAAACACTGAAAATCTTTTCTTAGTCAGTTTGTCTGTTAAGTAAAGCTTCAAGTGAATTAACAAAATACAGATTTCAGTTTTTATTGTATTTTTAGAAAGTGTCCCAATGTTCTTGTAAATGGGGTTTGTAGATAAATCAGTGAGGCCTGTCTGTATGTCTTCATTACTTTAATTTTAATGAACTTGAATTATGACGTGATGAAGACAGGAGTTTATTAACAACATAGGTCTAGATGAAGTTCTCTGTTTCTCTGCACTTCTCTCTCTATATCTGTGTGTGTGAGTGTGTGTGTGCGTGAAGTCAGATAGGAGCTGACATTTAGTAACCGCAGTGATAGTGAGGTTTCCTCAGCTGTATATAGCGGCACTGTTCTCAGAGAGTACAGAGTGAGTAATGTCCATCTGAACGCTGCTTTTAACCTTCATCAGTCACACTGATAAGGGAGAGGCTCCACTTTGCTCGGCTCACGGTGGCCGCACACAACTCATTTTCGCAAAATGAATCCAGCACACGCCTTAAAAATAAACAAAACCCCAAAGAGATGCTTCATCATATCATGTCATTAGCTTATTTAACCACTCAGAACAGCACTTTATCATGTTAAGGTGAGCGGTTTATCATTTGTACCCTAGCCGAAGGTTTTCGCTCTGTTGAGTCTGACTGTTAAATCAACATTGAAAATGGCGAAGCTTCAGAAAATGTATTACTATCACTCACTCAGTCACTCATTATCTAAGCTGCTTACCTACTGCTGGGTCATGGTGGGGGCGGGGTGGGGTGCTGGAGCCTGTCTTAGCACTTATTGGGTGGAAGGCGGGGAAAAGCCCTGGACAGCTCGCCAGTCCATCACAGAACAGACACACAGACATATTTACACACTTACTCCCAGCTAGGGGCAATTAAGTATCTCCAATTGCCTGGCTACATGTCTTTGGACTGGAGGAGGAAACCGAAACTTTCAGAGGAAACTCACACAGACATGGGGAGAACATGCAAATACTACACAGAAAGGACCCTGCCCGTCTCAGCTGGGTATTAGAACGCAGTTTCTTCTTGCTTTGAGGAGACAGGGCTACCCACAGTGCCACCATGCCACCCATTTAATATAATTATTATAATTATTTAAAGAAAAAGTGTCTGTTTAAGGTTAAACAGTTCAGAATCAATCTTTCACTAACTTACACTTAGTGATTATATAGCAACACACATCTAATTGAATCTGATTTGTTTCAGCGTAGACAGATTCGCCCACATACTGTATCCATGTCAGAGTGTAACGCAACGAATTCAGAAACGTTAATTCAGAAATCACACCTTTCTGGATGATAGAGCAAATAATCCACCTTGCACATTGCACAGAGATAAAATCTAGGAGGTGTGTCACTATGTGTGATTACCTGACATGAGTGTCACTAAGAGGCTGCTAGAATCTACAGTCTGGGCTAGAAGGAAATCAGCCCCAGTCTCCTAATGTTCTTAGCACTGGTGCTGGTGCTGTTGGGATTTGTTCCACAAAAGCCATTTGTCTTTTTTTTTTAAATATTGCTGGGCTTGGCCTTGCTAGCACGTTTGTAGCAGCACTATTTGCATTTTGGTACAAGTAAAAGACTGATGCTGAAATGTACATGACCAGATTGGACTTACACGTACCTTGTTTTGTTTTGTGCACTACAGAGCTCTGGTATTTAACAGAACACAATTCCTAATGCTAATATCTTATTTATTTAACAGCCTTTTATTACAGTTTCTGAAAATGTTATTTTACTAAAAGGCAAGTTTGACATATACATGGTGTTGATTTTGTGGGGCTAACAAAGCCCAAGCTAAAAGAAGCCTGATGCTGATTAAACTCATAGGGGACATTTTTGGTCAGTGAACTGTTGTGTTAATCAGGAACAAATGTGGGGTAACAAATTGCGCTTAACTCTTGCTAAATTGAAGAAACAGACTAGCTAATGCTTCATACAAGTTGGCAAACTGACATTACATTGCTTATGCTAATGTTAACTTAGATGAAGTGACATACCTTCAGTGATGACTGAGCAATTTTGAGCCAGCAGACTAAAACGCAGGTAGCCAGCTAAATATTCATCCAGATATGGATTTCATCCTTTTGTACCCCTCCCGGCATTTGTAGGCTTTCAAAGACTCTCCAGAGTAGGACGAGGGGAAGTTGATCAACTTAGTGTAGATGTCTGGATAATGCAGGAACATTGTCTGCTCTGGCTATAGTAGGTTCATTCTATTTGTTGAGATTATTATTCTCCTAAAACTAATGGGTGAATGTCTGAATTATGTGTTTTACTGTATATTATCTGGCCAGAAAAGGTCACTGTGTTCATGAGGAAGCAGTAAAGCAGTTCAGTCCTCTGAAACGGTGTCAGTGTCTACCTAGTGTGTACCTGTTTATCTCACATTTACATTGCAATCCAACATCATGACGATCACATTATATTAAAATGTTTAAAACACACAGTATGCCTATATGTTGTTTACCAAAGACATAACATGTCCTCTTATTGCACATGGTGTCATAAATAAAGACTAGATATGAGAATGATGAGAGTAATTCACTGATGTACAACATATTACAGGTGTGTATATGAGACCATCACCTCGCATCGCAATTGTGCACTTTTAAAAAGATGGATGTAATTAATCTATTGTATGCGAAACACCTAAACCCTGACAGATGAAAGGAAATTAACCCACTGCAGCAGTTTACAAGTAGAGCATTTTCCCAGAACAACATACAGACTGGGCAACGTTGGCCTGTTATGCAACGTTAGCTTATGTTAAGTACATATTAATCAACTATCCAGTATAGAGCTCCTGACTTACCTTCAAATGTTACTTCAATTGTTATATTTTGTAGTTAGTTAGCTACCCACCATGGTGCAGTAAAAGGGAGAAGTAAGAAAAGGATGCACATGTAAAGCAAGCATAAAATAAAGCAGAGTTCATGTGGACACATACTGAGCAGACATGTCTCATTTCTGTTGTACTACTGATAGACAACTAATGCCGAAACAGCTGACCATGTCCTAAAGTACGTGACTAACATGAAGGCAAAGTTACAGGTCTTGTGATTGGGCAACACAGCAACTGAAAGTGAAATCAAGTTAAAAAT
>JAOVVH010000029.1:14703659-14717233 GCA_028566435.1 Scorpiodoras heckelii | reverse complement strand
AGGCCCTACACCATACTAATAAATTATTGTGGTCTAAAACCAGGTGTTTCAGTTTCATTGTCCAACCCCTGTACATCACCCATATTAAAAAGTAATTTCCCCCTAAAGCTAATAACTGGTCGTGGCACCCTTGGCAGTACCAACTGCAATCAAATGCTTATGATAATTTGCAATGAGTCTTTTACATCAGTAAAAGTCTTTTCAATTCTGTGGAGAAATTTTGGCACATTCTTCTTTATAAAATTGTTTTTATCTGGCTGTATCGGAGGGTTTTTGTTCATGAACTTCCTGTTTAAGTTCTTGCCACAGCGTCTCAATGGGATTTAAGTCAGGACTTTGACTCGGCCACTCCAAAACCTTAGTTTTGTTTCTTTTGACCCATTCAGAGGTGGACTTGCTTGTGTACTTCGGATCATTGTCCTGCTGTGTAACCCAAATGCGCTTGAGCTTTAGATCACAAATTGGTGGGTGGACATTCATCTTTTCTGACTTTCTGATAGAGAGCAGAATTCATGGTTCCATCAATTATGACAAGTCATCCAGGTCCTGTAGAAGCAAAGCAGCCCCAGAACATCACACTACCACCACCATGTTTGACATTAGGCATGATATTCCTATGGTGGAATGCGGTGTTAATTTACACCAGATGTAACAGGACCCATGTCTTCCAAAAAGTTCCACTTTGGACTCATCAGTCTATAGAATATTATCAGAAAAGTCTTGTGGGTGATCTAGATGTTTTATGGCAAATGTGAGACGAGCCTTTATGTTCTTTATGGTCAGCATTGGTTTGCACTTTGCAACTCTCCCATGGATGCCATATTTTCCATGTGCCTTTCTTGTTGTAGAATCGTGTACAGTGACCCTAACTGAAGCAAGTGATTCCTGCAGGTCTAGATGTTCGTCTAGGTTCTTTTGTGACCTCCTGGATGAGTTGTTGATGTACTCTTGGTGAAACTTTAGTAGGCTGGTGACTCCTGGGAAGGTTCATCACTGTTCCAAGTTTTCTCCATTCGTGTATAATGACTCCCACTTTGGTGTGCTGGAGTGCCAGAGCCTTAGCTTTGTAACCTTTTCCAGACTGGTAGATTTAGTGACTTTGTTTAGCATCTGTACCGCATTCTGAGACTTTCTAGCCTACTTCACATTACCAGACAGGTTCTATTTAAGTGATGTTTAGATTCAACAGGTCGGCAGTAATCATGCATGGGTGTAGCTAGTGAAATTTGGTTATTTGGTTAACTGGTTGATTTAGTAGCTAAAGGGGCAAATACCTTTTTTTGCATAGGGCCAGGTAGGGCTGAACGGTATTTTTCCTTCATTAAATGAAATCTTCATTTAAAAACAGCATTTTGTGTTCACTTGGGTTATCTGTTTCTAATATTGAAAGCAGTCTGATGATCTGAAATGTTTACAGATATGCAAAAGTAGAAGAAATTGGGATATTTTTCACAGCATTATAACAGGCAGCCAGTTTAGCCTAGGACTGGAAGAAACTCACTTCTGTTCTTCTCTTTCTCTTCTTGGAAACTACATGGGCTACGGTTGCTTTCTGAACTAGCTGAAGCTTCCATCATGAGATTGAGGGACAGCCATCTAGCAGTAGTACAATACAGGAGTTATGCCCTAAATATTCAGCATCATGTACAGGTGGTAGGTGTTATTCAGGTTATACTTATTGAATTATACTATGAAGTAATACCAAATATTAGACCAGCATTTTGTATGCGTACATGTGTGTGTATGTATGTGGTGCTCACTCCGCTATCAGATAAGTGGCACGGAGTTCAAACTCCATCCTCAGAGGAGTTATTCCAGCCACACAAGGCTTTTTGTTCAGCCGGAACAACACTCGACACAACGCGTCTCTGTTCAGAAAGGATTAGCATGCAGATTCACACCATTCCTCTGAACAGAGCACGCCCTATTGTCCTCCTCAGCACAGAGAATAGCGTTAGAGAAATCCTCCTTCTTTACACAATGATGCGTACGTTCCATATTGCTAATTACAGACGAGCACTGTAGTTAGCCCTCTTATTTTTTTTATTCTTCTCCTTCTGTCCTGTTCTATAATACATTCAGGTCAAAATCACCGTACTTGCTGTGTTCAAACTTTATCAACAGATTAAAAGGTGACACTTTCCTAGTCAGACCTACCAGTTAAGCCACAAGGCATTTGATTGCACGTTCATAATCTGATCTTTATCAATTAGCAAATTATTCCTATAACAGCTGATCTCCGATTTCAGGATTTCAGCCAGTAATCAGGTCATTCAGTATGATACGTGTAATAAGTATCCGTTAATGCCATTCATTTTTAAAGTAACAGTATCTTTACTAGAGTAAGGGTTTGGGACACTCTACCCACTACTAGTAGCTTCCTCCATCCATTATTTCCATTCTCTCTAACCTCTCCTCCCTTTCTCCTTTCTATCCTTCCTTCTTCCTTTCTTTCCTTTTTCCTCATGTTCTAGCTTTCTTAATTTCCCCTTTCTCCTTCCATCTTCATTCCTTCCTTCCTTCATCTTACTGTCCTTCATTGCACTCTATCTGTCTTTATTCCTTTCTTCACTCCTTCTTTCTTTTCCTCTGGAATTTTCTTCCTTTCATCATTCATTCTTTCTTTCATTCATTCGTTCATTCATTCATTCATTCATTCGTTAGTTTGTTCCTTCCATAATTTTTCCTTTCTCTCTGCTTCCTCCATTTCTATAATATTCGTCCTTCCTTCCTTCCTTTCTTCCTTCCTTCCTTCCTTCTTCTCACTCTCCTTCACTGTACTCTGTCTTTCTTTATTCCTTTTTTTACTCCTTTCTGTTCCTCTGGAATTTCCTTCTTTTCATCATTCATTCATTCATTCATTACTTTGTTCCTTCCTTCCATAATTTTTCATTTCTCTCTGCTTCCTTCATTTCTCTAATAACCTTCCTTCCTTCCTTCCTTCCTTCCTTCCTTCCTTCATCTCGCTCACCTTCATTGCACTCTATCTTTCTTTATTCCTTTCTTTACTCCTTCTTTCTTGTCCTCTGGAATTTCCTTCCTTTCATCATTCATTCACTCATTCAGTAGTTTGTTCCTTCCTTCCATATTTTTTTCTTTCTCTCTGCTTTCTTCATGTCTCTAATATTCATTCTTTCTTTCTTTCTTTCTTTCTTTCTTTCTTTCTTTCTTTCTTTCTTTCTTTCATTATTTGCTCTGGTTGTTATTGTTCTGGGCCTGTTACACTTTCTAAACTTAGATTAATGAATATTGATGGAGTCTTCATGTCTTCATGCATTTTAACAACAATTGTTATGATAATAATCATAATTATGATATTATTAACCATGTCTATTACCTACTGTATGGAGCGTCACGCACTAGAGATCCAGCTCCTATTGCGTATAAACACCGCACGGCTGGGTTTGAGAAATAGCCCTCTAGCAGCAGAACTCTGCTGTTCGTACTTCACAGTCTAATCACATGGATGAGTGGAACTGTAATGGGGTCACTGCCACACTGCCAGATTGCTTCGCTCTCTACAGCTAAATCCATGGGGCACAGTATTTAAACATGCGTATCACTATTTACTCTTCATAATATTTACAATTATTGGGGTTGCTATTTCTGATACTATTCTATACTATTTATACGAGTGGTCACCAACTCTGTTCCTGGAGATCTACTGTACCAGCCTGAAGACTTTGTCTCCAAGCGTAATCATTTGCTTCAGATGAAACCAAGAAGGTGTCAAGAAAATCCTACCGAAGCAGCTGATCTTGATTAGGAGTTAATATTGATAACAGGTTTATGGGAATTACTTTTGTACATGAGTGGGATTGTGATTGGTTAATTCTGACCATGACCACATGCCCTGTTATTAAAGGGTATAACCTGCAGTTTTTTTGAATATCCTATGGATGTCCATGTTTCTGATTGATAAACTGCAATATTCCAGTGCAATGTTGTCGGTGTCATCTCTTATTGATAGTTGGTCGTGGTCATGCTTCACTATAGCTGGAAAATGTGCAGAAAATAAGAGTGAGTGAATATTAGGTGCTTGTCTGACAGGCTGTAGCAGGGACAAACTGACTACAAGTGCAGCAGTTTATCATGTTCTTCAAAACTGGAACTTTATTTCTTTCATTGCTTTCTGTCTTGTTTACTTTGCAAAAGTGGGCATTATTCATTAATTTCATCTGCGAAAGCTGAAGTTTGCTCAAAGACTTTTTGAGAAGCCTTGGCTACCTTGTTTATGTGCTACACGTTTATTTCAAATAGTACATAGTTACTGATAAAATCGTCATTTCTCTCAGCTAACGCATAATCAGCTACCATCCAGGAAGGGTGGGGCAAATATTTACATTTATGGCATTTAGCAGACGCTCTTATCCAGATCTACTTACAAAAGTGCTTAGTCATAAACTTGGATTATCCAAAGCTAAATCTGGTAGACCTGAATTCAGGCTACTTTGAGGTATGATAATGCTAGAAATTAGTCATACACTACCTAATAAAATTACAAGTAAGATAAGTCCTATAACTCAAATTACACAAAACCAGTGAAGATGATACATAGCCAATACAATAGCTGCTGTAAGTGCAGTAAAAGAGCACAAATATGTGCTTGTTCTGAGACACGTGAAGCCAAGCTGTGCATATTTTCAAACGGTTGCTCATGCTGCATCACAGTGCACTGTAACGTATTTGCAGAAAAGAGCTGTCCGCCCTCTTCTGCATACATGAGCTGACAAAAGGTCACGATTGGCTAGTGATGATAGTGTGATTGACAGGGGATACAGAGTATGTCATTATTTTCAATAAATAAAGGCATACTATTACAAATGCAAATCAAAATGAATGATCACATGAGGTGTAATGTAATCTTATTGCCATAGTATTGCCACAGATTTGACCCGGTTCCCCAAACGTTCTATCAGCCTATCAGCACTTCTTCGACACTAGGCTTTCTTGCTTGACAACAACGGTACCGTCACTTTACTGCCACAATATTTTTAGTTGTCAGGTGCCTTCAAGTCACCTCCAGTTTTGTTCTTGTTTTGATTATTAAGTGGAGAACAAACTTGGACTCCTATCATCCATGGATGATTTTACATTAACAAAGATTCAGACCCGATGATAGGTGAAGCCGTATGGTGCCTCCCGTTTGGCCTGGGTAGTCAGAATATCCAAGGTCCCAAACGTAAATTTTAACTGGAACACTGGATTTCCGATTCAGAAAACCAGAGGAACCTCACTGAACCCAGCTTGAAAATTTCAAGATGGCTGCTCTGCTCTGTGCATCAGCAGTAGTGATAGCTGTAGTAATATACTGTTTATTAAAGTAGAGAGAGGAACAGGAGCGAGTAGGTGAGGGAAGGGAGTTCTAGAGAGAGGGGGCAGTAACATTAAACAACCTGCCACCCACGGTGGACAACCTGAACCTGGGGACTGCAGGGAGCCTGTATCAGAGGACCTTAATTTGCGAGGTGGGATGTAGGGATGGAGTAATTCTGCACCGTATGGGGGCGCAAGACCATGAAGCTAGAAGAAGAATTTCATACTGGGCGCGTTTAACTACAGGTAGCCAATGTAACTGTTGAAGGATAGGAGTGATGTGTGCAGATTTCTTAGTGGGTACCAAGACTCTAGCAGCACCGTTTTGTATGTTCACTGGAGGGGGCAAAGAAATTTGGAGCGTAAACCATAGAAAAGAGTTACAATAATCCGGTCTTGAAGTTACGAGGGCTTCTGTCTGTAAACATGTTGCTACTTCTTGTAGTGGAATGTGGTCAACTCGGGGGTGACGTCATTCAAAGCTCCGACTGTCGACTCTCGGGGTAAAGGGAATGCTGAATTAGACAGGATGGTGATGTTGCACATTTAAAGAGGCAGCAATTGTAATGCCAGTAATACCAGCACCACACTTCCATATCAGTGTCACTAAACTCATTTCTGGTCGGCCCTGGTCCTGTGGTGGTCCCTGTCCTTTCATGTGCATAACAGTCAGTAATTAGTCATCTAAAAATTGACCTCTGTGGTAAGTGGAGTTTATAGACTGAGAATTATAGACCTGTTAATGAAATAATTGAAATAATATGCCCTGTTTACTGCACTACATATCCAATAAATCTTTCAGTTGTGAAAAGTAAGAATAAATTGCTGATAATTGCAGTTTATTACTGGGAGTTTTATAGGAATCTGTGCTCATTTTGAGCATCATATTTACTCTAAGGCCTAATAAATGTGTAAAAGTTTGAAAGTTTGAAATTGAAATGAAACTGGTTCTCAGCTCTGCACTCACACTGTAACACATTTAGTCTTTATATGTTGCTGAGTAAATGTGAGATTCTGTACAGAACAAAGGAAGTCATTGTGCGAGTCCGTGCCGTGCGAGATGGCTCCGGTCCGCACCGAGCGTGTATACGTGTGTGTCTGTGTTTGTGTGGGCTGTAACGAGTTTTTTGTCATCTCTGTGCAGGCATGAACGACTCGGACGTCAACCAGAACAAAAACGGTTCAAACAAAAGCGAGACGACGTCAGACCCCGCCCCTGCCGCCCCTCCCAGCGCCGGACAGACCAATCAGGCCGCCGGATATTGGCCACGTCCACACCTGGTCCGCCTTTTTTCCCGTGATGCCCCGGGCCGAGAGGACAACACCTTCAAAGAGCGGCCGTCAGAGTCGGAAGAACTTCACACCATCCAGGAGGCCGGAGGAGCCACGTCCGAAAACTCTGAGTGAAAGCAAAAAACTCGACTCGTTCACTTGCTCCTTTCGCTCTTGGCACCCAACATGGCATCTTCAGGCTCAGCAGGACAGTCTGGGTTCAGACTCGGGCGTGCGAAGAAAAACCCTGGTGTGATGGATCAGATTGGAAAAATCTTTGGAGGAGATAAGAAGCGGAAGAGCAAGGTGAGGAGACATGGGCGCTGTTTAAAAAATATTAAAAACTTCATTTACCATTCCACATAACAACTCTGGGGGTTTTTTTTTTGGGTTGGTTGATTGGTTGGTTGGTTTTCCCTACAACGATGGAACGCTGATCCACTGAGTCCTGCTGAACCAATCATTGTCACAGTTTTATCTCTGCTGGATTTTTGTTGTTTATATATATAAGGTCGTTGTTGTACATGTGCAGACTGGGTGTGGTTTAGGGAGCTAAAGCTAGAGACGCTGCAGCTATATATTTTTTGGTGTCTTACATTTCTTTCCCCTTTTTGTAAACAATTAAGATAAAGGATGATAAGGGACTTTGTTTTTTTTCTTCTTTTTTTTAAATACCCTTAAAAACAGCTCTTTTTTTATCAGTCAGTCCTCTTTTGGCTGCTCGATACAATATGATACGCTGAACACATCAATGTAGCACGATGTAGCGCTGTTCCCATTCTTTTTATATGAACTTTTATCTTAACTATTTATCTCTCCATTCTCACATTTTACTTTTCAGTTTTATTCCTGTAAGATCAGAGTCGTACATGGTGTACATTCTGGGTGTGGTTTAGACACCTCAATCTGGAGTCACTGTTGTGCAGAACAGAGCAGAATCATTTTTTTTTTTTATCTTTGAGGATAACGTGTCATAGATTTGAGGGGACAAAACACAGAAAATATTAAAAGCATAATAGTCTCTTTAGCTCGATAGAAGAACAAATTCGTAATCGTGATATGATGGATATTAAAATACACATTTATTGTTAAAGCTTTGTGAATTCATCCTTTATCATCTTATGTCTTTATGATTCCCATTATGTGTACAAAATTATATGTGAAGTGAAAGTGATCTTTTGAGAATCGTTTACATTTTCTGGCTTAAAATGCTTCCTCTTTTGCCATCTGTAATTTGCTTTTTCCATTACTATTGCCATCACTTAAAATACTCAACTTTTGTGTCATGTCTGAGAGTAGGCCATGGAAACAGCGCGTCTACAGATAGTGCGTTAGTGCTTTATTTTAGAAAGTCGCTTGTGTCCTTCATGGCTGACAGAAATGTTGCAACGTTTGAGGAGCATGTTTACAAGTGCGACCTGTTAGCCGTCTGTCTCCCCGTGAACATTTTCTTTACTATTCTTGATTTCTTTCTTTCTTTTTTTTTTTTTTGTACAAATTGCCAGAAGTCATTTCTATGCTTTCACGTAGCAGACTGTAGCTCAGTCAGGGCAGCGTAAGCATTTGTTAGCTATACAGCTAGTCAGGCAACCCGCTCTTTGTTTATAAAGGCTTCTGAGAGACATGATATTTGAGATATTCAACAAAATCACAAGTCTCAGAACGCATAGCGTGACCTGCTCACCAGCACCCGACGTAGTGTCAGTGCGCTGAAATACAGCCGACGACGGACTTCTGGCAGTGTCCGGAAGTTTTCTCAGTCAAAGCCGCCAATATGAGAACAGCGTAGGTTTACATTAAAACTCGTGCAAGAGCTATCGGTACAGAAGTAGCAATAGAAAAACAAACAAAACTGTGTGTTTGTACACAGTCTAAAACCAGCTTTTTATTATGCGAACACTCTTACAATGTTCAGTGACCTTCTCCTTATAAATGCCAATCCTTACGATAGCTAGCAAGACCTTTCATATCCCGTCATTTTAAGCAGGAATACCAATAATAAGTTTTTTTTTTCCACTGAGATAAGCCCTAATATACAGTATAAATGATATATTCTATAACATAAACGTTCAGTGAGTTACATTTCTGAACAGTTTCTTGCTAGAGGATGTCTTTATTGATCGATTTGCAAAATCCAAGAAGCTGTAGTTACATATAAAGCGTTTTATATAAGTGTTGTAATGTTTCCACGTTGATGTTCATGCTGTACAGCATTGCTAAGGAAGAACGTAACGTTACGATAAACTCCTATTAAGATCATACAAACATCCGAGCCAGAGTGGCGGTGTATTTTAAGGAATAAGGTACGACTGTTTTCAATTTCTTCATAACTTCATAAGTATGTTGTCTTTAAATATGAAACTTCTTGTGAATATTGTGTGACTATCTGAGCCACTGCGACAAGCCGCTTTATTTTATCAGATCATTCGTCAGGAAGGGGTTTATTAAACCTGAGACAGATCCACTGATCTTCTTCTCGGGAAGCTTAGATTTCTAACAGTAAGGCTGAAATGTTAGAAAGCCAAAATTCAATAGACGGCAGTACTTTTAATTCCTAATAATGGATTGTTATCTTGGTTAAATCTTGTATTAACTGGTATTTAACTAGAAAGTGTTGGCGTTAATATGTAATATGATAATTGACAACTGGTAATATGACAAACGGATTTGGGTAGGAATGAATTCTACAAGCGCTGTATTAATAAGTATATAATTCAGTATAAAATAAACCCCAGCTATAGTTTACATTAGAAACTTTACCCCAGAGTTGTTCACGATTATGGATCTTCAAATACAAATCTTAAAATCCGAAGCCTAACCGAGAAAAACTATAACATCAAACTCTATCCCGAGGCACATCGGTATTCCAGGACACGAAAACTCTGACAGACTAGCACGGAGCACCCCGACCACACAGCAACCCGACTACAAACTATTATCATCAGACACAAAGCCACTAATCAAAACACAGCAAAAACAAATGGCGGCAGGAGTGGGAGACCCAATGGGGAAACGTAGATATATAAAATATACACCACCATCGAAACCTGCACCAGACCATACCCCCAAACCAAGCAAAACAAACCGTCTGGACTAGGTGCCCAATTGGTCACTCTAGATTAACCCGATTTGCACCTATTGAAAGGAAAAACCCCACCCCACTCACCCCTGGTCATGCAATACCACAGCGTCATCACAATTAAACACGTCCTCATCGAATGCACAAAATACGCCGTAGTCAGACAAAGACTACAAATACCTAAGACTACGATAGAAGCCCTAAAGTATGAACATGCACCAAAAGTATTGGAATATCTAACAAATACAAGATTGAGACACTTTATCTAATGATAGACTTTGTATTGACTTTTAACTGATGACCAGTTTAATGTGTTACCTCTCTGCTGGGGCCAAATACAAATTTATACAAATACAAATTTTTATACAATTGCACAAATTATATTACAATACTAAAGTGCCAAAAGTCAATAATAGAATATTATATAGCACAGAGTGAAAACGTGTATATTTTTATGCCTACGTATTACATAAAGCAAGCAACAGATTTTACTTTTACAGTTATTCAGAAAAAAAATACACTTATATTTTGGAATAATTACAATAGCTCATTCGTAATAGGCATGTGCTGATTTTTGTTTTTACAATATATCGCAATTTAGCTGTACACGATATTATTATCATGGATACCATCAGTGTTGCATTTTGGTGTAAGATTTGTTTACACACCCTAGATCAAATCTTTCCCTTTAAATGAGCAGCAAAAGAACTGGGTCCCTAATTGAAGGAGCATGCTTCATGTGTACTTCGTTTCAGTGCATATGATGGTATAACTTTTTAATAAACCATTACATTGACATTACATGACATTTGACCAGACAAATGTCAGCAACAGCACCAGTCTGACTGAGATTGGAAAATGATACACAAAGATGAACACTTTATATGCTCATATACACTGAAGTACCAGAAAATACTTGGTAGGTCCCCTACGGGATCTTGGATGGAACGTTGCACAGTCCTCACGCTGATGTTACTTGAGGCAGTTGCAAGCCTGTCACCTGAAACGATTCTTGCCAGCCGACGCCGGTCACGTTCACCCGGAGTCTTTTTACGGCCACACTGCTTTCTTAAGTTAGAGGTTTTGCTGGAATACTTGTAGTCATAGTACACCCTTGAAATACGTGAAAATCCAAACTTTGCTTCTACCTCCGAAATGCTATGACCCATCTCACGAGCTCCAACTATTAAACTGTGTTAAAAAATCACAAACTTTCCATTCTCACGTCGGAAACAGCCCTAGAAGCTTCCATAGATGTCTATCGCTTTATATACACACTGGTGGATGCAACCAATGATGTGCATAGATGGCGTTGCTGTGTATTTTGCTTAATTTTTTTCTGGTACTTCAGTGTATATGCAGATGGGTTTTTGTCAGTGTTTATAAATTCAGATTCAGTAATTCAGTTTGAATAAGGCACATGTCTAAGTAGTTGTAGTGAGATCATTATATTGGTGAAATCAAGCATAGAAAAAATACTCAGTAATATTCAGTATTACTTTTGCTTTTCTCTATTTCTTTTATATGGTTAGATGGATTTTTCTTGCACAATTTCCATGAGCCGCATTCAGAGTTTCTTTTGGCTGGGTTTTTGCTGCCAAACAGCTGTTCATGCCTTTTCAAACTGACAAAGTGTTATTCCTATGTGTGGTGGTTTTTTTTCCTCTTTTTTTTTTTTTTTTGCAAAATGGATTCATGTCTTCGTTTTTTTCAATGTTATAAAATAAAATGCACACAATATTTGTTTCATCCCAAATGTAGTCAGTCAGCCAAGACGTGTTTGGTGTCTGAAGTGCACGTCTTTACTTTTACATTGGCGCTAAGAGGCGCTAACACCAAACATGTCTTAGCTTATTGTCTTCAATTAAAGTGAATATGTTTTGTTGTTGCCATGTTGTTGTCACTGTAATGCTGAGAAAATCAGGATGTTTCACCGAAACCAAAATCCACTGGCGCTCAGGAAATGCCGTGTGAATGAAATGCAAAGATATAAATATAAATGCATTTTGATTAAACACAACAGTTAGCATACATTGCTAAGGTACTGTTTTAAGATGTCTCCTTTTTTGTGCTGTAAAACACAAGCAGTTCTTTGCAGTACAGAAGCCTTAATTAACTAAGTATGGTTCATATATTATGTGATATATTGTACGAGTGTCAAGTAATAATATTATAATGTACCGACTCTCTGCCTTTGTAATTCATTTCAACTCCTAAAACCAACTGTTAAAAATTATTTTTTTTTAACATTGATTTGTTCATCTAATGCCTTTCACGTTGGCTTTGTCCGAAACCACATATTATTCCCTACGTATCAAACTACTATATTTTAATCATGTCTGAAAGCAGAACATCCAGTGCATTGAGAAATAACAAAATGCACTGCACCCAGTTACTAACTGACTCTACACCATACAGACCACTACATAGTGCATGTCTTTGATAGTGGGCCATTTTACAATCACGTGAAATGCAACAGTGCACCGGATAAAAAATGCCCATAATGCACCCGTGTTTGAGGATGCAATGCAGCATTTATTGACTACATACTGCACTGTTTTGAGGGTGTGTAAAGATAACACTTGATGCACCCTGGCATGCAGAGACCATACGTCATAAATAAGGAATGTGGTTTGGGACACATCCAGCGTGGACTGACTATGATGCCATGTTTGAGATTATAATGCTTTATTAATGTGTGCTCTAGTGTTCATTAACACACCTCACATGAATTAGTGTGTTAATGGCAGAGAGAGCTGAGCTGAGCTGAGTGCCCTCTTTTTGTACATTTGTGAACTATTAATCTCATTCTTATAATGATTTATGTACCTAAACTGCATTCTGTTCTAAGCTTTATGGTTATTTTTGCTTGATTAAACCAGTATAACAAAACCAGTTGTAGTTTGTGTGTGTGTATGTGTGTGTTTTATTCTGTTTGCTCTAACAATAGCTTGTTTTGCTTGGAAATACATGGATAAGTATGCAGGAAACAGGTACAACACTGTACAGGTAAACTAGCGTAGATAACACTGGACTATAACTGTACACTGAAGTACCAGAAAAACTGGTATAGCAGTTAATACATGGTAGGTCCTCCACGGGATCTTGGAGAGAACGTTGCACAGTCCTCACGCTGATGTTTGTTGAGGCCCCAGCATTGAATTCTGATGTTACTTGAAGCAGTGTTGTACGCCTATCACGTGACGAACAATTCTTGCTAGCCGACGCTGGTCACGTTCACCCAGAGTCTTTTTTTTTGGCCACACTGCTGTTGTAAGTTCAAGGTTTTGCTGGAATTCTTGTAGTCACGGTCCACGCTTAAAAGGCTCATATGTGAAAATCCAAACTTTGTTTCTACCTCTGAAATGCTATGACCCATCTCACGAGCTCCAACTATTAAACCGCTTTAAAAATTGCTAAATCGTTATAACTTGCCATTTTTCACGATGGAAACAACATTAGAAGCTTCCATAGATGTCTTTCGCTGTGTATACACATTGGCGGACGCAACCAATGACGTACATAAGTGGTGTTGCTATGTATTTGCATAGGCTCCAGTACCAGTTTTTCTGGTACTTCAGTGTATATCCCAGTATCACAGATTTTGGTCGTTACCTTACTGAGGTAATCTTAGAGAGAAAGGCTTGTTAGTTAAAGGTAGTGGAGAACATACAAAACCCCACACAGTCTCAGAGCCAAACGTGGGATCCTGGAGCTGTGAGGTTACAACGCTAGTGGCTGTGCAAATGTGTCATATAACTAGTTATCACTGACAAATAGTTATCTAATGGAAGATGGCTGGTTTTGTTTGGGGATTTTCTATAACATTATCTTAATATCTTTTTGAGGGGACATTTTCCACTCTTAGCTGGCTAGCTTTGTTGGGGGACATTTTCCACTCTTGGCT
>JAOVVH010000029.1:14463834-14474138 GCA_028566435.1 Scorpiodoras heckelii | reverse complement strand
AGTCCAAAGACATGCATGTTAGGTTGATCGGTCACTCTAAATTGCCCGTAGGTGTGAATGTTTGTGTGAGTGTGTGTTGGCCATGTGATGGACTGGCGACGTGTACATGGTGTACCCCGCCTTTGCCCGATGACGCTGGGCTTGGCTCCGTGACCCTGACTAGCGGGATAAATTATTAGTGGAAGGGCTATTTAAAAATACACCACTATTGTTTTGTTAGCAGTTTGTTAGCAACTCGATATGTTCATTCATTCATTCATTCATTCATTCATTATCTTAACCGCTTAGTCCCCAGGGTCACGGCAACTCGATATGCCATGATTCATATTGTGTATCGCAGATTGTAAAATGATAATTTTGTCATTTAATTAGTTATAAGAGCTTTAATGTGCACAGTATTATAAAATTACAGTAAGCTATAATAAAGTGATTATAATCTGATTACCTGCATTTTATCCTATTTTAATTGCAAGTGTTCTAGCAATCAGGTTGTAATCATGTAGATGTGTTTGGTTGTGTGTGTGTGTTTGGGTGTGTGTGTGTGTGTGTGTGTGTGTGTGTGTGTGTGTGTGTGTGTGGTTCCTTACTACATCACACTACTTGAATGTGTTGTTTATTCTCTGAACTTAAGGAGGCATTTAGCAAAACAAACTGCCATATTGGTTGCGTTTTGCCAGATCGGATGTGAAAGCTGGTCTTGCCAGGCTCACTGAAAAGCTCTTTAGAAACAGTGATGCTGTTTTGCTAACTATACTCATAAATCTTGCAACAGGCATTATTGCTAGAGCAAAATCTACCCCTACTCTTGTAATAAAGTGAGTGGCCTTGGGTGTCTTACACACAGCTTAGTTCTAAGGGCTCTCTAATCAGTCTAATAATGTTTGCTGAATTAATCCAGTGTTTATAGAACACCGCGCTTATGGGCCTTGAGATGTCACTGATCAATAAAGGCTACACGCCAGGCTGTTTTCAAAAAAATAAAAATAAAAAATCATTATTAATTGCCAGTACAAACCCCATTTCCAGGAATGTTGCGACACTTTCTAAAAATGCAATAAGAACTGAAATCTGTAATTTGCTAATTCACTTGAAGCTCCATTTAACAGACAAAAGGACAAAGAAAAGATTTTCAGTGTTTTCAATGGTGAACTTAATTGTGTTTGTTAAATATGAACAAATTTAGAAATTGATCCAGAGGCGTGTTTACCGCTGTGTCCCATCACCTTTAAATTATACTTTTTAATCGTTTGGATATTGAAAATATTAATTGTTGCAGTTTTGGAAGTGGAATTTTTGCCCATTATTGCTGTATACAAAACTTGAGCTGCTAAGTAGTCCTCTTCATGATGCACCATACATTTTCAATAGGAGACAGATCTGGACTGCAGGCAGGCCTGTCAAGTCACACTGTTGTAACTCATGCAGAATGAGGCTTGGCATTGTCCTGCTGAAATTGACATGGAGTTCCTGGGATTCAGGTCCTGATATTATGACCTGTAGATGGTGAAAGACCTAAATGATTTGCAATCTTGTGCTGAGAAACGTTGCATTTGAACTGACTAACAATTCTCTCATGACGTTTTGCACAAAGTGGTGAACCACGACCCATCCTTGATTTCAAAGCCTTTGGTGGATGCACCTTTTATACTCAATCTTGATGACCTTACCTGTTACCAGTTAAACTGCTTATTGTGGAACCTTCCAGTGTTACTTTTTTTTAATGTGCTACAAGCATCAATTTCTAAATTAATTTATATTTAACAAATACAATGAAGTTGATCATTGAAAACACTGAAAATCTTTTTTTGTGAAAAATAAATACACAGGGTTCCAGTAAAAATCTGGATCTGTGCAAATAGCTGACACTTTGTACCAAAAAAACCCCCTAATTTCTTGAATGTTGTTTGCATTTAGAACTTGCCACTAGAACTGTTTTGCCAAAATAGTTTTAGTGCATTTAGCTACTTTTTCTTAGTGTCCTGCAACCAGCTACTGTTTCAGAAAGGTAACTTATTTTGGCTGTAGCGTAGCTTGGCAGCTTGCATTGCACAGTAACTTACGCAACACTGCTGAGCACAATGGTACAGCTGGCATTCAAACTCAAACAGTGCACGGCTGCTTAAGAGGCAGCAGTATAATGGTTGAAACCTCAGGAGCTCCGAATCGACCGTGCTCCGAAAGAATGTGTGCCTTGCAAATTTGAGGGATTAGCCCACTTAACTGTGCGCCCATCTGGCTTTCACAGTCTAATAAATGCTGCTGTCATCATCACCTTAGTGTGAGCTTGTTCTGAGCGTGAGTGTGTTCTTATTTTCTCGGTGTCATCATGATGTGTGACGCAAAGACAGCTTTATAATTAAAGTGATAAATGCATCGTGTACTGAGAGAAAGAGTGTTGGAGCATGATGGGCGCGACAGCTTTTGGTCTTTATCTGCGTTCATCTATGAAGAGCATTGTACACTGAATTGTACACTTTATTTTAACTAGAAATGTTATAATTATCGATACCCTTTATTGCAATTAGCAAAGATTATTGTATAAAATATGTTTTATTACATTTCTTGCTCAAATGTTTGGATGAAAGCTGGTATAAAATTGATACAAGGACCATTATAAATGCACACTTAGTTAATTCTAATGAGAAAGTGATTGGTTGCTATTGTAAAGCACTGTGACTGAAACCCAAATCCCACTCATTATTCTCAGAATTTGTCCTAGATGTTATAGATGTGATGGAACTGATAATGTCACTGACGTGTTTTCTAAAGTCAAGGACTCATTCCTTTGCACTTTCTTGACATAGATTTAGTGTTAGATGGCAGAATTCTGGATAGGTCAGTATTTTTGTTTGTGTGCTGGGATACACATCTTAACAATAGTTTTTCACTGTCCATCAGTTTGATGCAATTGTGTAAATTGTTGTTCATATTTACACACACCGGGCACTTCATTAGGTACACCTGTTCAACTGCTATGTAACGCAAATATCTAATCAGCCAATCACTTGGCAGCAACTCGATGCATTTAGGCATGTAGACATGACATTAGAATGGGGAAGAAAGTTGATTTAAGTGACTTTGCATGCTAGACGGGCTTGTCTGAGTATTTCAGAAACTGCTGATCTACTGGGATTTCCACACACAAATATCACTAGAGTTTACAGAGAATGGTCCAAAAAAAGAAAATATCCAGTAAGTGGCAGTTCTCTGGGTAAAAATGCCTTGTTGATGCTGGAGGTCAGAGGAGAATAGGCAGAATGGTTCGAGACAATAGAAGGGCAACAGTAACTCAAATAACCACTCATTACAACCGAGGTATGCAGAAGAGCATCTCTGAATGCACAGTGCATCAAAACTGGAAGGAGAAGAACCCTGAGGAGTCTTGATTTCTGCTGTGACATTCAGATGGCAGGGTCAGATTTTGTCATAAACACCATGAAAGCTTGCCTGGTGTCAATAGTTCAGGCTGCTGGTGGTGGTGTAATGGTGTGGGGAATGGATTCTTGGTACACTTTGGACCCCTTAATACCAACTGAGCATCGTTTAAACACCGCAGCCTACCTGAGTATTGTTGCTGACCATGTCCATCCCTTTATGACTACAGTGTACCAATCTTCTGATGGCTAACTCCAGCAGGATAACGCGCCATGTCACAAAGCTCAAATCATCACAAACTGCTTTCTTGAACATGACAATGAGTTCAGTTTGCTCAAATGACCTACACAGTCACCAGATCTCAATCCAATAGAGCATCTTTGAGATGTGGTGGAACGGGAGATTTGCATCATGGATGTGCAGCTGATAAATCTCCTGCAACGTCATGATGCTATCATGTCAATATGGAGCAAAATCTCTGAGGAATGTTTCCGGAAACTTGTTGAATCTATTCCATGAAGAATTAAGGCAGTTCTGAAGGCAAAACTGGGTCCAACCTGCTACTAGCAAGGTGTACCTAATGAAGTGATGAGTGAGTGTATAGACTGTAAAAAAAATTTTCTTTTTACAGTTTTTCAACAGTACAATTTACGGTTTTTCCTTTGTTTTTCAAAATGACAGTAAATTATATTAAAATTCCAAGAATTAACTGTTTATTAAAATGTGTAGTGATTTAACAAAGAAAATCTGTATAAACACTAAATATCTGTTTTTTAACAGCTTTTAGATGAGACTTTTAACAAACCTAACCATAAAAAAACAGTATTTTTTATTGAAAAAAGTATCAGCATTTTGTAATTTACAATTTTTATTTGCAGCATATGTTACAGATAATTACTGTTTATTTACAGATAAAATTACTGTATTTTTTATGATTTTTTTTTTTGCAGTGTACCACAGCTTTGTTGAATTCTCAAATCTAGTTGGTCAATAGTGTTGATAAATTTTCTAGAACATCAACTTCAACCATAGTTTTGGCTAAATGACAGGTTTATATTATTTCCCTTGTTCTAATATGTTATTTTTACTATAGTTTTATGAACAACTCATACACATACGGTGATATTGTGAAGTTTTCTATGAGCAGATGTTTCCATTTTTGGAAGGAGTCTCTAGTACCAGCACTTTGTCCGAGTCCGCGTTAAATGTGTAAGTTTTCCGATACTGGAAAGTTATTTTTGCGATGATGGCAAGTCTGGTTTGTGTCGGGTCACATCACACTAACTCGTTGTTGATTATTTTCCTATAACAAGACACCCCTCAAGTGTGTTAATCCTTCCATACAACAATGTCAGCTTTACAGCCTGTGTTGTTCCTAGCATAGAAGTCATTCACATGCTCTATCAACTCCCTTTTAGAGCAAAATTGAAACTGCTTCCATTAAAATAAACGGTTAGGTTCATTTCTACAGAATCTGTGACATATGGTGGACTCATTGTCTGCGTGAAGAAGATAATGTACACGGATGGAATGATAATGTGTATTATCTTTGTTAATTTCATCATTAGACACGCTTTAGCTTGGCTGTTTCTTGACTTTTTTTTTCTTGACTTTTTTTTTTTTGGCAAATGGAGTCAATCGAATCAGGCTCCAGGCCCATTTGTGGACATAGTTGTGCTCTGTTCCTGATTTGTCTCTCCTTTGTCCCTGTTTACGCCTCCGCTCCGGTTAGACCCGGTGCAGCTGCGTTGGCAGGGCGAGTAGTGATGCATTAACAACAGTAACGAGCTGCGGAAGGAAGCGGGGAGGGAGTGCGGCTCCCCTGCCGTGATGCCGCTCGTACTTTCGAATGCTAAACACTCGATGCGAACCTCGGCGAGCACATCCACTGCTGAGAGTCAACAGGCGTGCATTGCCAGACAGACGAGTAATGTTGTCTCGTTAGCAAAGAAAGTAGCAGCTTCAATTTAGTATGCAAAGCAAACCATGTTGTTTGTCATCTGTTGGATTTCCGTTGGGTTTGAACCTCAAGACTGGATAGAAAAGAGAGTAGTTTGGAGTGTTGTTTGTGGAACCTAATTGTGCTGCATAAAACATACTGTGGCGTCAAAAGGTGAGACTTTGTAATGACAGACAGGTCAAATATTTACATGGGATTAGATCTGATGTTACACAGATCACTGGGAACACTTTGTGAGCAGGACATTTGCTTAAAAATACAGATCCACCCTCATTACGGAAAACCCCGGTCTGGGAAAAACCCGTCGGATGTCACTCTGGCACTCGGATGTCATTCTGGAAAATAGCCACAAATATGGAAAAATCGTTAGCGATTTCTTTGCCAATAATTATGGCCATATTTTGACTTGAAGACAGCATAAAGACAGTATACTCAACCAAAATGATATAGAAATGATTTTATTTAGACTACTTTCTTACTTTGCTTTGGTGTCAGCCTGCAAAGATCACATTGTGGAGGAGTCGGTTTAACAAACCCTGCAACCAGACAGTCTGGCTGAAAATGTCAGAACATCACTAGATCACTGATGATTTCTTCACACAGTGTCAGTTTCAGGCTTTGATCAAGCTGTTGGATAGCTGCGTGCTGTAGCAAAATAGACCCAAACATAACCGAGTTTGTAAACAGCTAATGGATTTGGGCTTTCTGCAACATCCCCGTACCGTCAGAACAGAGCCGAGCGCTTACACACATTGTACAGACGAGAGTTGGCGAAATGTATAGGAGACCTCGTTAAAGGGCAGTCAGGACTGGCTGAATGAATCTGGAATTATTTCAGCCTTGGTGTTGGCGTGAACAGAGATCTGTGGAGTGAAGAGACGATGATGAGCCTCCTGTTCTGTGACTTTTACCTCAGGTGATGAGACAGAGATACTTGTGGCTGATGCCAATTTTGGAAGTGAGAACTTATTTAGCATCTTTCAGGTCAGTTGGAATGAAATCTTTCAATGCAGTTTTTGGAGTAGAGTCTTTACCTTGTGATTAACCATGTCCGTGTTCTTCTTAGGCTGCTAAACAGGTCTTCAAAATAAACACCAAGTGTAGGCGAGTGTTTTTTAGTTGTTAGTATGTGTGTATTATGTACACTGAAGTACCAGAAAAACTAGACCCTATGCGAAATACATAGCAATGCCGCCTATGTACGTCATGTTTTTTGTCTGTGTCAGTGCATATATAAGGATATGGACATCTATGGAAGCTTCTAGAGCTGTTTCTGCTCTGAGAATGGCAAGTTATCATGATTTTGCAATTGAATAATTGGAGGTTGTGAGATGGATCATAGCATTTTGGAGGTAGAAGCAAAGTTTGGATTTTCACGTACGAACATTTCAAGTGTGTAGCGTGACTACATGAAGTCCGGCAAAACCTCGAACTTAAGACGGAGATGTGGCTATAATTAGACTCTGAGTGAACGTGACCAGCGTCGGCTGGCAAGAAGGCGTACAACACTGCCTCAAGTAACGTTGGAGTTCAGTGCTGGGGCCTCAACAGACAACACTGCAACACTCCCTCCAAGATCCCATGGGGACCTACCAAGTATTAAGTGGTATACCCGTTTTTCAGTGTATATATGTGTGTATTTGTGTCCCATTTTAAAACTGAATTAGGGACGAGCTCTGAAACGAGGACCCTACAACAGCAGATAATCAGATCAGGGCCTTCAGCCAGATCTGATTAATCTAACAGGAAACGATTGATAGCAGACTTGAGGGAGTTATTAATAGTCAGGCTCAGCCTTTCTGCCTTAGGATTACCATGCTTTAGAAATCTCAAAGGAGACTACAGCAAGAGAAAGGAGGCAAGCAAAAAAGAGAGAGTTTTTTTAAAAATACGTATTTAACAAGTCGACAAAATGCAGAATCGATCCAGCCTTAACTGCAAGGTCTTGACCTGCTACATACCAAGAACCCGTCATGTTGGAACGGCTTGCGTTTTTACGATTTACCTTACAGCTCTTAAACTAAATGAAAGTTATGCGAAATTAATGGGCTGCGTGCACAGACACATTTGTAATTCTTGTAGAGATTTAAACTAGCCTGCTGGACATCTAGTGGATCAGAACGCGCTTGTCATAGTTATCAAGTGTAGTCAAGCAAAGTAACCAGTGTTTGAAGGATAGGCATGTGCAAGATTGTTTTTTTCAATGTTTCAATGTTAGGCACCCTATTGTTTTTAGGTACAAGTTTTGTTTTTTGTTTTTTTTTTCTTTTTGTGAGTCCTACATTATTGAGTCAGTACAGAAAGATTTTATATTACCAGCAAAAAATTAAACATTGCACAAAAATGTATAAGGAAAGCAACGCATTTCCTAACAGACCACTTTTCCGATGAAAAACATAATAAATGCTGCTGGGTTTCACATGCAAAAAAAGAAGTGTGACCGTCAAAGTCTCCAGAAGAGCTGTGGCAGATTCTCCAAGACACTCAGAAAAACTTACCAGATAATTACTGTACAGTACGATCCAGAAGTCTTAGACACATGCAAAGACTCGCTGTAAAGCAAAGACGCCTTCAAAAATAATGATGTTTCTATATAAAAGAAAACACTATAAAGTGCAGTAAACAGTAATAAACTAAAGGAATTCGATATTTGATGTGTCTTTTTCTTAAACAGTGTTCCCAGGTACAATGTGTTCAGTTTTATAAGGAAATTAGCTTTTAAGTTTTACTGAGTGTCTTGGAGAATCTGCCAGAGCTCTTCTGGAGACTTTGCCTGTCACACTTGCTTCTTTTTTTTTGCATGTAAAACCCAGAAGCCTTCTGTCTGAAAAGTGGTCTGTTATGTAATGTGTTGCTTTTATTACTGACATTTTTGTGTAACATTTGAATTTTTTTGTTGGAAAAGTAACATTTGGAAATATAAAATCTTTTTGTACTGACTCAGTAATGCAGAACTCAGTAACAAAAAAAACCATCAGTAACAAAAGTTGTACCTAAAAACAATAAGGTGCCTAAGACGGTACTGTATATATACAGTATATATTTGATATAAACCTTTAACAAATCCTTGTCTAACATTTTCACTGTTAATCTGCACAGAGATCAGTCAAGAGCATGTAAGATATGGGAAGGGGATGGGGCTTACATGATTTATCAGTTGATATCAGACAGTTGAACACAAGAGATTAAAAATAGTGTACACTTGTAATTCCTTTTGCTTTCGAATGTAACTTTAGATACTTAACCTTGGACATGACATGTTTTAAGGCCAAGCAACTCTCAGATGATGTTCTTTTATTGAAGCTGTTTAGAAAGATCTGCTCAGGATTACATGAAATATATCCAAGTATCAGAATGCAGATGCAGAAAACCAGATCTTATATAAAAAAAAGAAAAATAAATCGAAACAACTCTAACAGCCTGTCTCAAAGTGAAGCCATTTGAATGGGCGACTGCGAGCCAGTGTATGAATATGCAGTGATTTATGTGTGCATGCATGAGGAATATAAATATTTGTTTTCCCCCCTAGCACTGATTGGAAGGGAGACTAGTGTATTGGACCTGCAGAATGCCAATGAGCCTCGCCATTCTTGTTTGCTCACAGTGTGAAGTCTAAGGCTGACATTTTTCTATCTGCGTCCCATCTGCCAAGCTAATCTGAGAGCCCACCGTCGTGACTTACGGCAGGTTATCTTGGAGGGACGTGTGGTCATTATGGTGAAGATTATGGTGTGACTTGCATGACAAGATGCAGGTGTTTTGAGATTAAGGCTGATCTTCAGGCAGGGAAATGCTGAAAATGTCCACCTCGTCGAAAGAAGGCATGTCGGAATGATCAGAATTTTGAATATCGATTCAGGCTTTTCACATCTGACTCAATCTTGATCTAAGACGGCATGGTCCTTTGGTTCTACCTCCGAACAGCTTAGCTGTTTAGAAGTGCAACCGACGCTTGGATACAGTTTAGAGTCCCAGCTGTTCAATCAATGATCATGTTTTGCCAGGAACGCAGGTGGTCATATCATATTTTCAGCAGGAACCTGATGAATGGAAAGACTCCTTGTTGCTGCTTTGAAATAATCACTTCAAAATGAGAACGCTGACCTGGAATACCTGGGAACTCGGAATCACATTAAGGTTTTCGCAGCAGCCGTTACACAAGACATATGGGCAAGCTTTATACATATGGGATACACTTTTTTGCCCTTTCAGGATGGTATAATGGAGAAGCAGCTACGTAAGTTGGTAGAGATACTAAATAAAGTCTAAAGCATTCTTTGGAAGTCTAAACCGTACCCTCTGATTGTAATCACTGAGCAGGTGGAAGGAAACTGGGAGGTAAATGGATGAAAAAAAAACAAGAGGTTTTGAAAGCATTGAAAGCAGTACCAGTATTGGGTATTACTGGCATCGCTCTTTGAGGTGCCATGAAGCTTGAGCAGAAAAACTGAGAGCGCTTCAGTTTGGTGAGCAGCGAGCAATGAGACACCGGTGCCCCCTTTCCCAGCGTTCGCCACTCGGGTCTACACTTTGCTCGTGAGTCAAGGTGCAGTTCATGGTACCGTGATACCTTGCTGTTATTTTTAATGACCACCCTCACTGTTACTGCTCTGTATGCTGAGGTTGAAACCAAGAACAACAAGAAAAAAAACCACCACAGACAATAAAAACAGGATCGCAGATCGCGCGCCTTCACTAATCAGGACTATAAGTAATAGCTACTTTTTTACTCACGTCTTCAGTACCAACAGCAAACTGGACTAGATTCTAAATTTGTTCATGCAAGGGTGATATCGATTAGTAACACTGATACTAAAATAAGCAGGTTGAATTAGCTGTGCCTTTCTTTCTGCCAATCTCACTATCAGATTCTGCACTTTCTTTTGCTGCTACAATATACACCGATCAGGCATAACATTATGACCACCTCCTTTTCTCTACACTCATTGTCCATTTTCTCAGTTCCACT
>JAOVVH010000029.1:14361231-14373715 GCA_028566435.1 Scorpiodoras heckelii | reverse complement strand
AGGCTGGTCCAATTTAGCCATGAAACCTCCCACACTAAAATGACAGGCGTTTCAGTTTCATTGTCTAACCCCTGTATATTGTGTGTTCATGTATTTCATGAACAAGCATCACTCGATCTTTACACACACCTTTTCCTTGTCCTTTTGCAGCTGTTTGTGAAGTTTCTTGGTCTTGTTCTTGGTGTGCTTGAGCTTCTCGCGCACTTCCACATCCTGGAGGTCCAACTGGGTGAATTTCTCCTTTTGGCCCTCAATGAACTTGGTCAGCTTGCTCACTTTCCTGAAGAAGAGACAACACAATCCTTCACTAAGTTGACAAACTTGAGCTCTGAATGAGCCCATGTTACCTACTCGGTGAAAGCAGATTATGGGGTGTTGAAGTAAGTGTACTGTACAGGACAGGCAGTTTAACTCACAATCCTTTTAATTGTAGGGATTCAAAAGAAACAATACACAGGGCCAACACCAGGAGCTTACTGATATACCAACTAAATACTGCAACCATTGTGCAACACCCCATGATGCATCTCAAACAAACTTGGTGGGGTGTGTGTGTGTGTGTGTGTGTGGGGTGTTCGTCAAATGAGTCGGACCCTTTCGGATCTTACTTCTCTACATTCTTCAGGGCTTCATTCTTCCCCTTCATTTCCTCTGCAAGCTGGTTGCTTTTTTCTGTCAGTCCTTTGGTGTCCTCCTGGATCTCTTGTTTTTCTGCTTCCTTTTCAGCCACACGTTGCTGCAAATCATGTCTAATTTACAAAAGAGAGAGAGAGAGAGAGAGAGAGAGAGAGAGAGAGAAACACAATAAATAAACAACAATAAACTTTTGAAAACAAACCAAAAAAGTGTAAACCATCCTCAGCTGTAGACATTTATGACCTTGTTGGCCAATGAAAGAGCCATTATCACAGTCAGATATGATCTATTACTGATCAACTTGTTAAAATGGAAATAATGTGATTAAACTATTTAACAGGTCTTATAGGATATCAAACACTGTAAAGCCACATGGAAAAGAGTGGCCAAGAAGGTCAAAAAGAGAGTTTGTAAAGAGCAACCCAAGAGGATTTGTTCAAACAACATCTGGGTCAGCGGTTGCTGCAGGCCTTTTACTGTTAAAAAATAAAACCACACTAATAAACAAACAAAAATACCCCCCCCCAAAACAGTTTTTGCATAAATATAGATCATTGTAATATGTTAATTTTCTACATGAGCTCTTAATGCTATCCCCTATTAGTTAATGTTGTTACTGAACCTTTACATAACCCCTAACAAATACTCAACATGCTTTAATTTCTGCCCTATTATGGGGCGGTTTCACAGCAGAAGTGTAATCTCTGTGAACATGGTCATACACTCCAAGGGATTATTACAGCAGTCAGACTTGCTCATGGATTTCAGTTTGTAACTCATTCAGCAGCAAGTTTCAGCAAATTCACATTCACTTTTTTGGCTCAGGAGAAAAAATGACCAGGAAACCTTATGCAAAATTACACCGTTAGCGCTTCTCTTTTGCCCACATAACTTTCCATCAGATCTGAAATGTTTGCGTGTGTGTGGACCTTACACATAGAACTGGCACAGATGGCTTCTCTTCTTAAACATGTCGTTCTCTAGGGTGAGAAATTCCACTGCTTTGTTCTTTTCACCTTCCAGGGCGTTCTTCTCCTTCTCCACCAACTTCACACGATTCAGCTGAAAACGCAGAAGCAGAATGCGACTTAGACGGACGCTTGACATTTAATCAGACCATACTAGGGTCGGTCAGAGTGATCGAATGGTTCATCGGTAATCCAACCCTTGATCGGTGGATTTTTAAACCAAAAACCAGAAAGCGAATAACTCCAGATCAAGACCAAATAAATAGAAGATGCATCAAAAGCAGACACACTGACAGGATGTCTGCCTTTTTTTTAATAATAAAAAAAAACAAAAAACAGAAATCTAATGCTAATGATTATTTATTGTTGGATATTTGTTGTTGCAAAAGATTAAGAGTTACATTCAACAAAAAAGCACCAGCGTTCAACATTTCTCTCATTAAAGCCAATTAAATTTTTATTGTGCAATGGCAAAATTAAAACAGCAAATGAAACACAAAAAAGACAAATGTTCCCTGTACAATTTTAAATAAAGCTCCATGTCCCATCTTAGCATTATTGCAAACATTACCTCTCTAAAATATCAGGTCATATTCGACACATCTACACATTTCTGGAAACTCAAGTCCCTGAACATGCAGTTTAACAGAATCCTAAATGGCTTCTTATATGTACTACATATCCTCTCTACACACGGTCCAACATCAGTGACTTTACACACTCAGAGAGGTTACATATTCCACTACTGCTGTACCTAGGCAGGAGAACTGTTTCACAAAGTCTTGCCAAATTACTGATGTACCTCCCTTTTCAGTGCAAATTCCTCCTCATTTATATCCAGTGTGAAAGTTCACGGTAGTGTACGGGTCATGCAACTGGAATGGTTCCACTATTTCCACTAATTTTTACTCTGTTCTACTAGTACGGACCTTTAAGGTCACTGTTATCACAATAAAAGTGCCTGTGATTACAAATTCACAACAGATTCACGATTAACCGTGCAGACCTAAAAGGAAGTGATACACGCTACATCTTAAGCACCGTTTTAGTTTTTTTCTTGTGTACTTTCAGATAGTACAGAAGCACATTTGTGCCTAAAATGTGACGAGGCAACAGTGGACACGGTCAGATCACTCACACACGAGCCGGATTTTAGCTCCGTTACACCTCATACGATTTCCTAATATTTTCCTGTGGTCGTCTGCAATAATACAATTACATTCCTAAAACCCTTGTAACAACTTTTTTGGGTAATTCCTTTGGAGATCTGATTATTGTGCACAATTTAACAGTTACTGTATTTACTTTACATTTAGGGCCTTCTATAACTCACTACAGTCATCCAGCACTTCAGGAATAAGATTAGGCTTTAGTCATCTAAAGTCACTTACAAGTTAACGGAATGATTGTTTTCTTGGCGTGAATCCGTGTGACATTTTACATCATGTAACTTGTCTTGTGGATGAAATTATCTATCTGCACAAATACTTTGTAAAACTTACCCCAAAATTTATTTTGCATATTTAATCATTTAGAATGAAAATATATATACACACATTTTTTATTCCCAATGTGGACACACTTAGCCACTTAATGAGCTAAATAGTACAATAATAAATTAATTCTAACACAAACACCACTGATGCACTCGGACACTATCCTGCTTCATGCACGAGTGTTTTCTTTTACACCTAACTGAGATCTAAACTTAATGAGAACAAGCTCGCTGAAAATGATTGCTAATGCAAGGTGTAAACGGAGCCAATAAACAGAAAGAAGCCAGCATATGACATGCAACACGTAACAAGCATCAAGTGTCTATGTGCTGCTTATCATGCTCAATCTTTCACAAAGAGGCTTATAGTGAGAAACAAGATGTCCATGACCAGAACACTTTATCGAAAACATCAGTAAAACTCAGCAGTGTTATTACACACACACACACACACACACACACCAAAAATCACATAAATCAAACAGCACTGTTAAAAACAAAATATCTTATTACAAAAAAAACAAACAAACCCAAATACAGCACAATACCATGTTCAGTATGTAAATATCTTCGGCCAGAGACCTCACAGATCCCAGCACTATGCAGATATTCAATAACCATTTAGTACAGGTATACAAATCATAAATTAATTTGAGTGATTTTCACACTAAAGCACATACTGCAGTCTAAATCCAGCCATAGTTAATGTCTAAAATTTATCTGGCGATCTGTACCAACAGCAGCGTCTCCTTTCTACAAGCTACGAACGCTGCCTAAACTATAACTGTTCGAACCTCCAAAATATTCCCCACACGATTTCCTACACGACTGAAAGCAGAAACCAGAACGATGTAAGAATGAATGACTTGAGAGATTCGAGCAGGTGTTTCCTCTCACCTTTTCCCCTCTCTGTTCATTCAGTAGCTCCACTCGTCTGCACAGCGCGTTGATGGGCTCTTTGAGTCGGCAGGAGCCAATTATGTCCTCCAGGTATTCCAGCATGCCTTCGTCATGCTCCGTCTGGCCTTTGGGCTTCATCATTGCAATCTGCTCCACTTCTCCCTGATGGAAACAGGCAGTCACACACATACACACACAAATCTTAGACTAGTTCAGCCTACTCTCGAGCCGTCTCAAACACGTACAAGTGGACACAAAATAGGGCTGGATATATAAAAAAATGGCATGACAGGAGGCTGTTGAAATATATAATGCTTATTGTTTACGCACGTATATAATACATTTAAACTGCACATTCAAGAACGTTAAAAACTTACATTCAGTTACAAAATCAGAAATACAAACCAGTGCAATTTTAAATATGCCAAACCATAATAAAGAAAACACACAAAATCTAATAATTGGCTTGTGGAAAGTGAATTAACTCAGATCCTGGACTAAAATTATTTTTTGGGATTAAAAGCACAGGACTTTTCTCTAAACTAAAGCTCAACACGAAGCTTAGTTTAGAGAAACAAACCTTAATTAACATTATAAAGATACAGGTGTGCATGCATTTCAGGATGGCAGGATCAAAAACATGAAATAATACAGATAAAGGGGGGAAAAAAAAAAGGCACAGCAGATGAACATACAAATAAATTACTGCAATGATGTGCACAAGAACATATGATGTACAGAACAAAAACAAAACCCCACACAAAACAGAATTTTCCTTGCCCACATCAGTGCAATTGAGCTACATGACATGCGCATATTAATAAATTAACAACATACTAATTCAAAATTACCCAAAAATCATACAGACTGCCGAGTTGCACGAGGACATTCAACTCACGATACACATCATACATAGTACACTACACTTCACTGCTTTTTCAATGCAAAATAAACTCATGCAGAAAAATTATATATAAAAAATTATTCAGACACAGAACAACTAAAATAAAGGCAAAAAAATGGCCACGTGACAATACAAATAGAGCTCAAATTAAAAAAAAAAAACAAAAAAAAAAAACAAAAAAACAACAACAACAAAACTGAATGAGTGTGCATGACCCTGCCTCACTGAAGCAGCACAAGTAATATTGGGGTTAGACTGTATTTTCTCACACACCAATATTTACGTGCTGCTAAAGTGGGGAAGGCATAACGCAGAACTGTTGACCTCTGACCTTAGATAGCTTGGATGAAATTCAAAATGATTTTTTTTTTTTTTTGCTTTTTTATCTCGAAATGCAGCAGCGGCGGCAGCTCCGGTTTAGTAATCCCCTTAAAACTCTAAAGCAGCAAATTATGGTTTGCACCTTTTTGGCAATGTTGAAAACCATGATGCGCTGCTATAGCAGTCTAAGGTCTGACGTCATGTCGGCTGCGGTCCCACTTAACTAAACTATTGATCGACCCGATGCTTTAAAAATTGACACGGTGTCCTTATATAAAGAGGGCAGCAGGAAAGGTCAGCAGCAAGAGCACATAAAGTAATCATGGCATGGGTTAAACACGACATGTGTATAAAGGAAAAGTGAAATAGGTTTTAGAGAAGAGACTAATTATTACCTGTAGAATGAGAAATCGGTTGTGGTCAAGGTCAATGCCGTGGCTGCGGAGCAAAGCTCCAACGTCTTTGAAGGTCGCCTTTTTGCCACTGATGTGGTAGGATGAGGAATTGTCTTTACCGGCGGTTCTTGAAACATAAAACTTGCTGTCAGGGATGACATCGTAGTCATCTCCTTCCTGAAATGGAGGAGGGGCACAGAAACAGCAGCACAGCTCTTCAGCACACGAAGCAAACAGACCAAATTATTGGTCTAGCTGCATTAAACATGGTAAAAGTACCAGCACCAGATCCCCTGTCAGACCCACACTCACCAGGACTGCTCATTTACCTCTACCAAACAAAATCTTTGTGTGTATAAAAATAATTCTGTCATCATCCTAATTAATTAATTAATTTTTTTTTTAAATTAATTAAAAAAACAAACAAACAAACAAAAAAAAAAAAACCCACAGAATCTCTCCAGATCCTTAAGAGCAAAAAATCCCAGGGTAAGTGTGGAGCTCATTGTAGTGTGACAGTCACAGAAGCAATGAGCATAAACACACACACACACACACACACACACACACACCTAAAAATAAAAACAGGGCCTCTTATTTAAGTAAATAAATTGCACCATCAAAAAAAAAATTGGTATTTAAAAATAATATTTAAAATAATACAGTATAGTATTAAATGTTTTTCTTATCATATACATCTATCAAATTACTTTTCCTGTTCATTTTTTAAGACAACCACCAGGTCCAACAGGAAGAAACAAATTTGCCCAAATTCACAACAAAATTCAGACAGGTTCTTAAAAAAATTTTTTTTTTAATTACACACACACACACAGTCTATTAATCAGCAACATGATTGCACATACAAGCCAGTAATTTCACAAACAAACAAACAAATGTAGAGCACCACAGCTAAACTGCACACTTGTGTGCTTTTAGTCTATATTTATCAGGCTGGGTGTCTACATAAAAACACAAAACACACTCCACTTGAAACTACTGATGTCAGGGCGACAGAGAGAGAGAAAAGTTTTAATAATTAAAATAAAATCACAGCATACTGCTGTCTAATTAAAACAGCACAGTGAACGTTTTCCCGTGTCGTATCGAAGAACAACATTTTACTACAGTGTTTTGTTTTTATGTTTTACCTTGTCGACAATCTTCTGAAAGTGCACCTCTACGGTGCAGCTCTGGATGTCCTTGTGTCCATCGGAGCTGTGGATAAGCACTGACAGCTTCTTGGATCTGATCTTATGCGCCCTGTATCCGAAGACGAAGAGCATCGAGTCGATGACGTTGGATTTCCCGCTGCCGTTCGGACCGATGATGCAGGAAAAGCGCTGGAAGGAAAGAGGAAAACGTGTACATATAATAGAATTAAAAACATATAATAATAATAATAATAATAAAATCTTGATGTCTGAGGATGCGCCATGTCCTGAGCCAGGGTGCCCTTAAGCTATAAAATAAATTACACCCCTCAGTCCTGATGCATTTTAAAAACAGATTAAAATATTATATTATATTATATTATATATTACAGGAACCAGAGATTTTATGCATAAGCTTTTTAATCATTGACAAACATGATGACATTAATTTATATACAACTGTATTGCTTGTCTTTGAGGGTTGGATTGAACTCAATTTCAATTCATATGTTCTGTTAAACAGGTTAATAACTAGAAGAACTCGATAATAAATGCAATTATTTGCTTATGCTGGGTTGTGATTTCCACCACTAAATAATCCATGAGCTGTGGAGACCCTGTGGTGTGCTTCAGGGAGTCCTGGGGCATGTACCAGAGGAGTAAAAATTTCACATTCAACCTTCAACAACATAAGTACTATAGAGCTAACAGTAAGGACAACCCAAAATGGAGGGTGAGAAATGAAGTGAGAAAACACACCACTGAGGAAACTCACTGATCACAAGACTAGAAAGAACCCGTGTCCATGATCACTGAGTGTATTAAACTCCATGACACGGACTTATCCTTGAGTGTGAAGCTTCAGGACGTGCACTTATTACGTTTTAACCTCGACAAACAACAACAACAAAAAAAAGTTATCTAACTATATAACATTAGGTTGACCAGAAGTGTCAGCGGTGTGTGTGTGTGTGTGTGTGTGTGTGTACCTTATGGAAGGGCCCCAGGACCTGCTCCCCGGCGTACGATTTGAAGTTCCGATTGACGATGTGCGTGATCATGAGGCGGGGAGCGCCCGGTTCGTTGGTCATCGCGGGGGGTGGGGGTGGAGGGATGCTACCGAGAAGCTCCTCCAGGCTCCGGTTATCCTCTGCCTCACCAGCGGCATCTGTACCGGTGCGAGAGGGAGGGAAAAACAACAACAACAAAAAAAATTAACACTGCAACATTCAGATGCATTCAGTGTCCTATGTGGAAGTGTGAGTTGGGGGATGGGGAGGATGAACAAAACAAAAACAAAAACAAAAGTGGAGGAAATAAAAAGGACTTGGGAACTTAAATACTAGGTTACACTTTAAATGCTAGTGCTTTAACATGCAACGAGCCGGGTTAACAAAGTAGACGGACTTCTGATCATCATCATTATTATTATTAACCGATATTAACCATTAGCACCGGGGCGTCACAAATGTTTCCACAAGTATCAGTGTCAGGATTGTTTATGAAACTAAAATAATATTTGGTAGTGTTATTGTCTGAGGCTGGTCTTAAGCTCTTCACTAACCAATGTACGTCTTTCAGACACAGACACAATGTATAGTAGTCAGTCGTGCAGTCTGTAACAGTAATCTTTGTCTTGTTTATAATATAGCAGGGACTGTGCAACATTAATGACACATGACTCAAATCAAAATCAGTCACAACCCCGACTAAAGCTACTGACACACGGCCAGAGACCATGTCGCAAAGTTTTCTGTGCTCAACTATTAACTATAATAATAACAACAAAAATAATAACCACTCTTTTTGCTTCTTACCAGTAGTCCCCGGTGCGTCCTGGTCATCTCCCTGCACTTCTCCGTGACTCTTTATTCCCTTCATCTCATCACCCGAGTCATCCAGACACACTTTCCCCCGGGGCTTCGCAACCGACGAGCTTTTAGTCGTTTTCGACGGCATTTTGCGAACTAGAAATCCGAAGCAACACACACACACACACACACACACAAAAGATCACTGGGTGATCAGGAGGAACACATCCCGGTTGGTCTCGATCCTCCGTAGTACCGGTGCTCATCCATCCTTTATCGGTATAATAATAATAAAAAAAAATGAGAAGGGGGGAAAAAATAAAAAACTAAGAGGAGGAGGTGGAGGAGGAGAAGAAGGAGGAAGGGGGAGAGGAAAGGAAAGGGAAGGAAAGAAAAAGGTGCACACTCCGACAACAAAAGCAAGCATCCTTGGGATTAGATCTTTACGGGGACGTGGACGCGATAGTTAGTTAGTTAGTTAGCGAGCGTGGATCCACGCTTCTGTTTGTCCGTGCACTCTCGGACTATGTATAGGAGAACACGCACAACACACTCGGGTTCTTTGTTTGTTGTCAGTGCAAAGAGAACCTACGTTCGTGTTAAAAAAAACAACAACAACAAAAAAAAAAAAACCCAACAACAACAACAAAAAAAACACCCCGAAAATTGCACGTCCTACTTCACGAATAAGGGTTGGAAAAGTTACGAGACAAAACCGTAAAAAAACAACAACTATACAGATAATGATACATTTTTTTTTAATTTTAAATTTAAATTTTTTTTTAAAAAAAAGACACGAGGCAGGCGCGCGCGCTGACTACAACTTCCTTAGTTTAGCTCTAATTTGCTCGGACTAAAAGTCATCAAACCGGGCACGAGCCAAAGTCTCATTCAAAAGCGGCGCATTCTTCACCCCACCCCGCAAAACAGGGTTGTGTGTTGCATGATGGCCAACAACTACTACACCACACACACACACACACACACACACACACACACTCTTCAGTGCTGAAGAGACAAAACGCGAGCTGCCACAACGACGAAAACACACATGGTGACGTTTCTGTCAACTCCAGACAGGACGCACTAATGGACGCTGCCAGACACGCCGTTTACTCAGTATTATTAGTTAACTAGTTAGTTAGTTAGTTAGTACACTCAATGACCCACTTACTGCATCTGTAAATACATCAGGACCACATCATTATTTTTTTTAATCCAGAGTTAAGATTTAACCGGGCTAACATAGTTAATATGATTGATAGTAACTAACTAACTAACCTAAAGTTAGCTGGACTAATTTAGGTGACAACCTGCGGGCTCCAAAGCTCATCCGTGCGACCTAGTCGGAAAACTACTGGAGATATTATATATATACACACACACACACACACACAAAATTGTATATATACATAAATATACATATATATGTGTGTGTGTGTGTGTGTTTATGTAACTTTGCTAGCTTTAACCCTAGCTAGATTCATCAAACACATCACTTCTATATGTTAGGTTCACTTTTCCAACCTAACTAACTCTAACTAGCTTTTGTAACCTAACTAACCTCATAGTTAGACAGTATAATGCTAGGTTTAGGTTAGTCTCCCTTCCTTCCTTCCTAACGCGAACTACCTAGCAAGGGTTTGACGATTATTATTTATTCATTTATTATTTCTGAGAAACACTGCAATACTGTTAACGCGAACCCTAACGCTAGCTTAACTAACTAACTAACCAACCTAACTAACAAAGGAAAAAAAAATTTTTTTGTGCTTAATAGGTTAACATATTAACCGGAGGGAAGTTCGTCAGCCTTAGTTAGTTAGCTTAGTTAAACAGCTAGGGTTAAGTAAATAAATAAGAAATAAATAAGAAATAAATCCTCACGACCAAATATGGCCACTAATTAAAGTAGCTAGGTTACGGTTATAGTTAGATAGGGTTTAGAAAAGGGGATAAAGTCATTACTAAACAGTTGAACTAGTTAGGTTAGCACAGCTAGGGTTAGGCGAGTTAAAAAAAATAAACACTAACCTAGCTAAGTAAACTAACCTAGCTAAGTAAACTAACCTAGCTAGAGTTAACTAACTACCGCGATATCATTTGAGCGTTGTATAGTTAAGCTAGTCTAGTCTAGTTTTAACTTTACTTTAACCTAAGTAACCAGTGCGACTTATTTTACGGTTGTAACACAAGCTCGATACTAGTTTAATACATCTCGTGTGTGTGTGTGAGAGAGAGAGAGAGAGAGAGTGTGTGTGTGTGTGTGTGTGTGTTGCTGCTAAGCAGATTGAATGCCTCAGGATGACGTTTATGTCTCCGATGTATCTCACCTCGGCTAGTCAGCTAATAACGTTCAACTTTTGTACAAAACTACACGCCGCTTACCTTCTGTTTTTTCCGCAGAATATTTTCGACTCCTGTGGTGAGATTTCCTTTACGGTATAAATCCACAAAGTGAACGTCGTTCGGCTTATTTTTTTCTTACTAAAAAGGGTTTAACAATAAAGCGAAAATCCGGCCGTGTTAGCGTTAGTTTCTCCGACTCGACTCAACTCGACTGGAGGAAAAAAAACCCAACTTGAAAATGGCGCCTAAATTCGTTACAATCTGCCGCAAAGCATCATGGGAACCTGGCAGTTCTCCCGAGAGCACAGATTCAAAAAAGAGGAAGTGTGTGTGTGTGTGTGTGTGTGTGCGTGTTTTGTTTTGGGTTTTTTTGAGTGTGTGTGTGTGTGTCGTGAACAGGCCTAACTTCAGGGGATTTATTTGTTGATTTGTTTTCAATATGATAAAAAATTATTATCAGGTGTTTTGAACCGATTTTAAACAAACTGACGTGTAGAAACATTTTTTCCCGCTCTGAAACAGAATAAATACCCTCCCGTGTATCATTCGACCGTGTGTATGTGAATTCATTTAAAAAAATAATAAAATAAAATAAAATAACACTATAAATACTTTAACCCACCAATCCCAGCTTGTGTTTGTTGCCAGGGTAGTCTACTCTGTACATGTTATCGCGAGAAAAACGTCAACTCCTAACTGAGTGTTTTAAAATCTCGCGAGATGACCATCCGACAGGCCGGGTGATCTGTTCAAATCTCGCGCGACCCGCGCCGAAGTCTCGCGAGACGAACAATGGCGGCGTTAAGGGCCGTGTGAAAAGCCTGCTAAGTTGCTTAGCAGTGAGAAAACACAAGTAAGTGTGGATATTCTGTCACTTCACTGCGTGCATTAGCTCGGAGTTTAGCGCGTGTAGACTGTTCTACTGGTTGTTTTTGTATTCCTGAGCATTTATGTATCGGAAAATGTTTTTAGCTTTTTTTTCCCCCTAACGTTTAGCTAGATTGCTAGGAAGATGAGTAGCTCCTAAGGAGAGGTCTAGCCAACGCGTTGCCTTAGCAACGGATCTGGCAAGCTGCTGTAGGGGGAAAATACATGCTAACTCTGTCTTTCTTTATTTCTTTCTTTTATAATTAAAATTTTGCAGATTTGCAGTTATTAATGTCACGATAAATCTAACTAGGTTTGCATTTCCTGAAGGAAATAATGGTAGAGAAAAGGGGCCGTGCGTGTGTGCTGTGTCTGAGACCAATTGGCCTGTTCATTCCTATGGGGAGTTTTTATTATTTAAGCTTATATTCATTAAAAGTGATCAATCACTCCTAAAATACATATCACACCACACAGCGAGTTTATGTACACAATAGTGTTTAGGTACTTAAGAGGATTTTGTCATTTGATCCCTGAAGTCTAGCAATTGGGATCACTGCAAAGAGCATGAAAACACAAGCATTTTGATACCTCATTTGTCAAAATCGGACAAGATTGGACTGAGTTACGGCCTTTCAAAGGTACTAAAATCCGCCCTTTTTGTCCAATGCATTCTAATGACCA
>JAOVVH010000029.1:14130241-14140853 GCA_028566435.1 Scorpiodoras heckelii | reverse complement strand
GCTGGTCCAATTTAGACATGAAACCTCCCACACTAAAATGACAGGTGTTTCAGTTTCATTGTCCAACCCCTGTATATCCAATATACGCCAGTGACTCTCTCAGTGAAAGCTCTCCCTCATTCCCTTCCTCCACTCCCTACCAGATTTCCTCCCTCTCAATTCAATTCAGTTCAGTAGTTTTAATTCAATTCAATTAGACTTACTGACATGGCGGTATCAAGTGCAATATTACCCGAGCACAGAGGAGTCAGGGTTTCAAGTCCATTTGTAGCTGAACCTAAAGTAATTTTAGTGGCCTTCTGTGCTAGATGTCAGGAAAAAAAACCCCTCAGCACTCTGCACTCACTGACCTTATGCATGGTGAGCAGTGCAAAAACACTTAAAGGTAGAGGGGGAGGAATGTGGAATTAAAAAAAATAGCTTGAGTGTTCAGAACAAGGTGTTTCCTAGCAATGCCGCATCACGAAACATTTCAAGTCTCAGTGTGCTCTAGAGTGCCTTATAATACAGATCACACCTTTAAGAGCTGTATTGCTATATAATCAGTACTATACCGTATTATTCTGCGGCGTGCACTAACACAACCATGTCATTTTGCTACACATTTCAGCGACGTTCCACCATTTTTTTAGCAGCACCAGATCAGCAGCATGCACTTCCAGCAAGAACAGCTCTCGTGGACAAGCACCCTGCAGGGAACAGCCGGTAACATTTCAATCATTTAGCGCAAGTATGGATACTCAGATGCACTTACTTCATTGCCGTTATGTTCACACAGTGGTTCACACAGAAGTAGCACTGGCGTACATCTGTAATCAATAATCCAGATTTAGCCTACTAAAGAATCTCTTGACAGTGTTGTACTGGTAGATCCACACGTAAAGAAATCGACATCAAAGGGTTACGCTGTTATAATTACTGCACAGCACTCCAAAGCACCTCTGTGGAGACGGCTTTTGTCTTTTGTGGGAAAGAGAGAAGGGAAGAGCAGTGAAACAGAGGCCAGGAGCTTCAGTAAGCTGGGGATTTTGAAAGCTTCAATACAAATATGCTGCATTGTGTTTATGGGTGTGTAAAACGCACCACAATGAGCAGTGGACATGGTGTGTTTTCAGAAAAGAATGAAAGAATATGAAGCCTTGTGAAACACAGCTAAGATAATCCCTGTGCATTTTTTTTTCCAGATATATGTTATGGTGTATAGAAAGCAATGTAGCCTATTCGAAACGCTGCTTTTACAGGTATATCACTTCGATTTAAGTGATAGAAACAAAAACAGCAAGTCGAGGGTCAGTAAACAGACTTTAGGCATAGGAAAGGGAAAGTATTAAAACACCTTACTAGAAAAGAGCACCATAAGAGTGATGAGGCCGGGGCTTCAAATTACATACCCCATTTCCAAAAAAATCTGTAAAAGTACAAAGAAAAAATTTCAGTGCTTTCAGCGACAGAATGTGATGCCTGCAACACACTCAAAAAAGTTAGGACAGAGACAAAATAAGACTGAAAAGGTTTTACAAGTAACACTGTTCTGGAAGGTTCCACAATTACGTAGAAGTTTAACTGGTAACAGGTGAGGTCATCAAGACTGAGTATCCACCAAAGTCTTTGTAATAAGGATGGGTCGTGCTTCACCACTTTGTGCCAAACTTTATGACAGAATTGTCAGTCAGTCCAAAGACAATGTTTCTCAGTACAAGATTGCAAAGAATGTTGGTCTTTCATCATCTACAGTTCATAATATCATGAAAAGTTTCAGGGAGTCAGGGGAAATCTCGGTGCGTAAAGGCCAAGGGTTTTCGATTATATTGCCATGTTTTTTTTTTGTTTTCTTTTGCCCTGTCCTGACATTGGTTTGTTTCCCTATTGTGTTCACCTGTTCTGTGTGTAGTCTCTCTTTATAAGTCTCCGTTTACAACCTGTTGTGTCATACTCTCTTTACAAATTCTTATTGTGCGTTTCTAGTTATGTCCAATCCTTGTTTCCTCAGTGCTTTATTTTCTAGTTTTGCCTTTTCTGGTTTTGATTTCACATGCTATTGGGATTATGATAATGGACTAACCTCATTTAATGAGGTTAATCTAGTTGTTTTGAAACCCCAGAGAACTTTGACAATGATGTTCAGATTCTCCTTAATAAAGCAAACACTGAGGTTACACATTTGTGTTCTGCCTCCAATAACCACAATACATGAGTGGCACTTGGCAATGACCCTAGAGCCAGAATTTTACAAAATTCAGCCATAGACACCGATGCATGTTTGTTCAATTTCGATTAAGCTATACACCCTCTGGATGCTTAGGCTTTGCTGTGAAGAAAACTGTCTTCACTTTAAATCGGAGTTGGTATACCGCATCTCTGTCGTGTATAAACATGCCGAAAATAGGCACAGAAACTCGTTGCAGTAAATTTGTTCAGGGATGTAAGGTTCCTGTGGGACTGGCCTTTCTGGGACGAGATCTCATTTAAGAATACACACTGCCATCAGGTAATTAGCTTGTCAACAGGAGGCTAATGAATGCCAACTATTCACAATTACACCAGATCTGCCCAGACTACTGAGAAGCCCTTAGATGGAGTTGTGGTCATTAAATGACACTTATTTAGTTCAGTACTGTTTTTAATAGCAATGACAGGCCTCGTCAGCGTCGTGTCCGACATATGCCTACAGGACACCCAGCTTCCTTCTATCAGTGGATGTAAACGTAATTTAAACGTATCTAGTCAAATGTCTGAAATGTTCTGTTTTATTGTGGCAAAGAAATTCTCTGCTGCCTTGAACGTAATCAATTTTAAACAGGTTCATCCCTTTACACTCGCAAACGTATTGAGTGATTGCTCAGTTGCCAAATAAAAGTCAGACTCTAGGACATCAAAAAAAAAAAAAGTCCATTTGCTGCACAAGAGGTCAAAGGGTGCTGATATATGTACTGCATCAAAAAGAAAGAAATTGTTGCTGTTGGCAGACATCTAGAAGCCAGAGGCTATGGAAAATCCATTGCCTCTCGCTGGGCATTGTCAACTCCGGTCAATTTTTGAATCTTCCTTTATCTTCTTTCACCACTTGAGGTGGGCTTGAGAGGAGGGCAGACATTAAATGCCAATCATTAAGGTTCACCTGTCTCAACAGAGCTCATGGGGACTGCAATCAGCATGGATCCACCTGATTTGGCACTGCTACCAATCACTGTCCAAATGAAGCCTCTAGAAGCAGGTACTGATATCAGAATAAGAGAGATGAGAAAGAAGGGAAACATCTTTCTTAGCTTATTTCCATCACTGGATAGAATTAGGGAGGCGCGAGGGAGGATGAAGGAAAAATCCAAAGAGTCTTTGTCTTACTGCAAAGAGGAAATCAGGAACTACAATGCATAAAAGCAATAAATATTACCGAATACCATTACTTGAGTAATCCTTTACTGTTTATTATATGTACAGGTGTAATGCAAGGTATGGATAGCACGGATGAAAATGATTCGTTAGCATGTGACTCCAGTCTGTCTCATTAAATCCTAGTCACTCTCTATCACGATCAAAGCCCAGCAATGACCTGATTAGATCAAACCAAAAGCCAAGAGTTATTAACAAGACTTCAGAAGATGTTAGATCAGTCAGCTTGTTGATGATGATCAGGGTAAAATAGTAGACGGAGATCTTTGCAGATCTTGTTTATGCCTGTGGGAATAGAGGTCTGGCTATGGGTCACGGCCCAAAGAAAATAAAACCGTTGTTCATGCATTTGGGGGGGGGGGGTGCTTAATGACTTCGTGGAATTTTGGTTCTCACGAACATCACAGCGCTCAAGCATTTTACGTGTGTAGATACTAGATAAGAATCTCAATTTGTTTGGTTTTGGTTAACACATTAACTGATGAAGCAGGTGTACTAGTCCAGTTTTGTACTAATCACAAAGCTTTGCTGCTTTTGTGAAGAGAAATTTATTTCATGCGACTACAAAAAAATATCACAGTTCACCCTGCTACAGCCGGAGATAGAACAGACGACTGAGTTTAAGGCAATAAGTCATGTCTAGACCAAGAATTCATGAATCAGGCACAAAGTCCACAGTCCTCATATTAGACTCATGGTGTATATCTTATAGACATACACTAGCTGTGAAAAGTTGCTCAGAGAAGGGATTTCTTAGGAAGGATTTTTTTACTCTATTGCTACTATTTTAACTCTTTTAGAATAATAATGAAAGATTTAACACTATGAAACAGGACATGGATTATGCAGTGACCATGAAAAGTGTTCAACAAATCATATTAAGGTTTTTAACTGTATTCCTGATGCATATTTCCACATGCTGGGAATTCTGACAACTCATTTCCTCAGTGCCCTTGCCAAATTACAAGCTACTTGTGTTAAGCAAAAAATAAAAAAAATAAAAAAATAAAATAAAATAAAATTAGATAAAAAATAAATAAATAAAAATAAAATACACAAAAGTAAAATAAAATAAAAAATATAAAAAAAAAATAAGGTCATACATTAGCATTAATTTCATTATTTACATTTGTCTTCTTCTTTTGTCAATTTTCTACCATAATCCATTATCATTCATTCATTCATTCATTCATTCATTATCTTAACCGCTTATTCCTGTCCCCAGGGTCATGGGAGAGCCGATGTCTATCCGACGGCATAGGGCGCAAGGCAGGATCACACTAGGGGCACTTCAGAGACACCAGTTAACCTAATATGCATATCTTTGGACTGTGGGAGGAAACCGGAGTACCCGGAGGAAACCCACGCAGACACGGGGAGGACATGCAGACTCCACACAGAAAGGACCCAGACCGCTCCACCCGGTGATTGAACCCGGGACCTTCTTGCAGTCAGGCGACAGGGCTACCCACTGCGCCACCATGGCACCCCTCATAAGCCATTATTAAAGAATGAAAATATCAAGTGCATCCAAAGTTTTCACTGTTAGAGTAATCTTTAACTGGTTAAGGAATTTCCCAGGCCTTGTTGTGAAAAGGACTGAAAGTTGTGTCCAGAGGTAAGAGACACCATAATAAGGCAATAATCTCTATGAGAAAAGAAAAGAAAAGAAAAGAAAAGAAGAAACTCGTAAAGTTGAGTCTCTTTGCCTGGTTTTCACAGTTGTAATGACAAATTCTAATACTTATGTTGATGAAAACTCAGTATATACTTATCTCAATTTTTAAAACTTGGTGACAACGCACAGCTCTGTAAATTATTACTAGACTGTAGGAATGGGCAATACCACTTTCCTGTCTCAAAGGAAGCAATACTAAATTAGAATCTCAATCCAAATACTGACACTGATCCTTTTTAAAAAGACTTATGTACATAAAACGAGGATTCTTGTAACTTCTGATTTTTACCAGGAAACAATAAGAGTGTAGGACATACAGTATCTTGGACATACCCTAGCCCATCTTAACTTAGCTCCTCTGTTTCTTTCTCCCCGCTATCAGTGCTGCTGAGGTAGTAGACAGATTTGGGAAGATTTACAGCGGCAACAAAATTGGATCACGTCCCCGGTGTAAGGAAATGCGCCTGCTGTTTTTCCTGTCGCCTGTTAGAAGGCTTAAACGAGCAAATGGCACACCTTGCACTTTTGATTTAGGGTAAGCCAAATGGGCGCAGTTAAGAAGGGCGCGGCTCCAAGGGACCTGCCGGAGAAGGCGACGTCGAAGGCATTTCAAGTGACATCATCGCGAGGGGAACGAAACGAAGCCCCGAGAGACTCCAGACGGTGCCGGAAATAAACGTCCAAACCAATTATTCCCCAACCCTGAACTGCCAGATGACTTTCACACAGTTACACACTCAATCATCCTGTTTTACACTCTACCTGCAAATCTGACGGAGAGAGAAAGAGAGAAGACTGAAAGTGAGTCAGAGAGATGAGATGTAGATTGTCACTTTTCAATAACAGCCTTGCTCAGGGCACAGAAATGGAGGGATTGCTGGAAGTAAAGACTGCATCAGATGACAGCAATGGAGCCTGAATGATGTTCAGGACTAGCGCTTAATAAGAAGAAACTAGGGGTGGAATGGTATGAAATATTCATGATATCACAAATGCACAATCCAAAATCATGCCCTCTGCTTAGGACTTTACATTTTCAACGAAGAGGACATTAAATGCCATATAAATTTGCAGCAACACTTCCTAAAACTCAGAAGATCATGAGTTCAAATCACAGCACCACCAAGCTACCACTGTTGGGCCCCTTGAGCAAGGCCCTCAATCCTCATCTGCTCAGTTGTATAAATGAGATAAACGTAAGTCACTCAGGATAAGGGCATCCGCCAAATGCTGTAAATGTAAATGTAATGTAACTCACATATATCATCACAATATATCACATACACGGTATAGACAGAAGTATTCGGACACCTACACATTATATCAACAGGAGCTTTTATGACATTCCATTCAAAATCCATAGCATTAATATGGAGTTGGTCCCTCCTTTGCAGCTAAAACACCTTCCACTGTTCTGAGAAGGATTTCTACAAGATTTTGCAGTGTGTCTGTGGGAATTTTTGCCCATTCATCCATTTGCCCATTATGAGGTTAGACGCCAATGTAGGACAAGAGGGCCTGGCTCACAATCTTCGTTCTAGTTCATCCCAAAGGTGTCCGATGGGACTTAGATCAGGGATCTGTTCGGCCAGTCAAGTTCTTCCACACCAAACTCACGCAACTGTGCCTTTATGGACCTTGATTTGTGCACTGGGACAGAAAAGGGCCTTCCCAAACTATTCTCACAAAGTTGGAAGCATACAATTGTCCAAAATGTCTTAGTATGCTGAAGCATTAAGACTTCCCTTCACTGGAACTAAGGGGCCTTGGCCAACACCTGAAAAACAGCCCCATAGCATTATGCAGTCTGGCAGGTGACGTTCTCCTGGCATTCGCCGAACCCAGACTCATCCATCAGCCTGCCAGATAGAGAAACGTGATTCATCACTACACAGAACATGTTTCCACTGCTCCACAGTCCAGTGGCTACGTGCTTTACACCACTTCATCTGACACTTGGCATTGTGCTTGGTGATGTTAGGCTTGCATGCAGCTGCTCGTTCATGGAAATCCATGCCATCAATCATCCGGTCCACAGCTTTTGTTCTGATGTTAATGCCAGAGGAGGTTTGGAACTCTGCAGTTATCGAGACAGCAGAGTGTTGGTGACTATTACGCACTATGCGCCTCAGCACTCAGTGACCCTGCTGTGTAATATGAAGTGTTCTGCCACTTCGTTGTTGAGTCGCTCTGGTTCCTGAACACTTCCACTTTTCAATAATACCACTCACAGTTGATTGTGGAATATCTAGGAGAGAAGAAATTTCACGAACCGACTTGTTGCGATGACGGCATCGTATTACAGTACCACGCTCGAATTCAGTGAGCTCTTTAGAACGACCCATTCTTCCACAAATGTTTGTAAAGGCAGACTGCATGGCGAGGTGCTTGGTTTTATACACCTGTGGCAATGGGACTCCATGAGACACCTGACTTAAGTGATTAAGAGGTGTGTCTGAACACGTTTGTCTATACAGTGTATATGATCACAATACAAATGTTCATATTTCCCATGCCAATAAAGCAAACTTGAGTTTAACTATATCAATATCTTAACTGCTTAAGCCAATATTTTGCAATTTGGCATGCTTATTTCAATTCATTCTTGCTCTTTCTCTCACTTTATGCAGCTTTCATGTTCCACGCTGCTATGTAGCACATCTGGCTCCATTTTCTCTTTGCTTGGGTGTTTTTTTTTTCTAGCCTAGAGTAAATTTTCTTCAATTTGAGTAAATTTTATTCAAGCAAATTTCTTGTGCATGCGAACATTTTTCACCCTAGATGTCTAGACACCTTATAAATTCTGATTTAGGAAACGGACTAATAGGTGAGAAAACAGTTTCATACAATTTCAGAGTTCCTGTATTACACTGGAATCATCTCACCCCTAAACAAAAGCCTTATCACTTTCGTTAGTTCGACACTGTCACTTTTATTGCCACTTTTATATATTCAGGCTATTCCACGAGGACAGAAAAGTGCAGGATAAACCACTTTTGTGAATGCAGATTTATATGAGACAAGGCCAGGACAAAGTGCAATTAGAGCGCATGGGTCTGTACCCACAGTCTACTGAAAGATGCATTGTGCATCTAAGAACTTGCTGAGCTTAGGCCTCTTCTCCTATTCAATAACTTAACGACAGAGGAAGAGGGGTGCAAAATGTATACTACTATGTATACTGCTATATAATGACACTGAAAAAAAAAGAAAAATGATAATGCTGCATATCTACATTAAAATTTTTCACTTTTTACAGCCAACCCATCAAAAATGAATTTAAATATAATGTTGTTTGGCAAGGGACTCTCAAGGACACAGCATAAACATACAGCACAGCTGTGACAATCTTGCTTTTACAAATCTTGCCAGCTTTTTTGTCCCCCAAGGAAATGAAATAATTACAGGACTGAATAGTGCATGATATAGCTACGTAATTGCTCTGTTTATAGTATGGCTCTGAATTAACATCACACCCTTTAACGCAGCAAACAGAGGCTTCCTGTCTGACACTTCCTGTCTGACAGGAGTGAATGGTTTGGCTTCTTTTAAAGCTACTCAGGGATATTATATATATGTTGTGCAAATAAAGGTAGTCCGAGCCTCTGAACCTCTAATGATCATGTAACAGGATAAACTTACAGGACATAAAGGATCCTCTGCAATAAAAGTGCTTCTTTGGATAAGAAACCATTTGTACCAACAACTAAAGCCCCCTGATGGAGGGGGCATAATCTCTAGACGTTTTCGGCTGATAAGCTGGGAATGCCGTTAGAGCCACATGTGACTGATCCGGATTTGTAATGGAGACCGATGGACTAGATCTGCTCCATGTGCTTAACCATCACCGTCTGTTCCCTATTTAGCAGTGGACGTACTTTTGACCCACAACATCTTTTTTGATTTTATATCAATACGACAGTAACATTTACAGCAAAAGTGCAAAAGTTTTATATCTGATGTAAATGTGTAAGCAGCCTAGGAAACCCCTGCTCATGGTGAAACGTTGACAAATTGTCTACTACAGGATGGCATTATATTAGATATAAACATTGCCTTGAAAACTACTGTATATCTACTGTATGTTTTTAAGGTATATCTATATATCTAAGGAAATGTAACCATCAGTGTGCTCGCATATGTAGGATTTCCTTCAGGACACGCATGCATGGCGATTAATTTCTGAAGCTTCTTGAGTTTGCAAAGCTGCCATCAAGGCAAATGGTGACTGTTTTGCAGAATCTAAAATACACAATGATTTTGGGTTGGTGACAGCATTTTATTTTTTAGTGTAATGTGCACATTATTACACTGAAAAGTATAGAATACTGAAAATATGGATCATCCACATCAGTCTCTGTCTCATCACCTGAGGAAAATGTTTCTTTCTGAATTTTCATCCAGATTGTTATTAGGTTTAGCTAGCTATATTGGTTGGCTACATAAAACCTATAATATATGAGGAGTCAGCTTTGGTCAGCTTTACTGAGTTTTATTCAGTTTCTTAAATTGGTTCATTAGTCAATTTGGTTCATTCTCCAGATAATGAAGAGCTTCGGTTGGAGTTTTCCTGTCTAATGTCGGTGTTACACTGAATAAACTGCCTGATCCTGACCCTGAATAGGACACCCAGTCCATTGCAGGGCAGACACACATGCACACACATGCACACACTCATTCATACTTAGAACAATTTACTCACTAGGACATCTACCAGCATGGTTTTTGTGAGGTGAAAGGAAATTAGACAGGCCAGAGGAAACCCACGTGGACAACATGCAATATTCTAGGCAGATACACTGAGGTACCGGAAAAACTGGTATAGCGGTTAATACTTGGTAAGTCCAACATGGGACCTTAGAGGGAACGTTGCACAGTCCTCACAGTGATGTTTGTTGAGGCAAGGTTTTGCCAGACGTCTCGTAGTCACGGTACACACTCGGAATACTCATATGTGAACACCCAAACTTTGCTTCTGCTTCCGAAATGCTATGACCCATCTCACAATCTCCAGCCATTAAACCGCGTTGAAAATCGCAAAAGCGTGATAACTTGGCGGAAACAGCTCTAGAAGCTTCCATAGATGTCGATCACTTTATATACGCACTGATGGATGCAACCAATGACGTGCATAGGTGGCGTTGCTATATATTTTGCATAGGATCCAGTACCAGTTTTTCTGGTACTTCCGTGTATTGACCTGCAGTTTTGTGAGACAATAACGCTACTCCTTTCACCACTGTACCACATTAAAATACATTTTTTAATGCATCTTTTTCCTATTGAATAAAATCTGGCTCTTTTTTGTATGAACCGAATATGAGGATAGAAGGAAGTGGCATCATCCACTCCAAGCATTAAAATCATTTTTGGAGAGGAGATTATTGACAGTCTCGTAATAGGCAGCCCACTCGACTGCCCTCCAGCCTCAAGCCTCTCAAAACTCTCTACACAGTCTGTCTGGCAGCACACACACACACACACACACACACACACACACACACACACACAGACAGAGAGAGAGAGAGAGAGAGAGAGAGAGAG
>JAOVVH010000029.1:14113860-14126155 GCA_028566435.1 Scorpiodoras heckelii | reverse complement strand
TGATCACTCTTTATAACATTCTGGAGTATATGCAAATTGCCATTATAAAAACTGAAGCAGTAGACTTTGTAAAAATTAATATTTGTATCATTCTCAAAACTTTTGGCCATGACTGTATGAATTAAAGCCCATCCCGTCAGCTTTCCTGGGAATGCCGAGACGCATTGCTTTGTGTCCGCTCAGCTCAGTGTGGTTTAAAATTGTGTCAGGACATCCATTTTTAATGATGTCAACCTGCCCTCATCTTTTATTTGGAGGACAGGCCATCTCGGTGACAGCCAGTGAGAGCCAGCCATAAAGAAATGGAGAATAAAAGTGTAGAATAAATCTGTGGGGGAATGAAAGAGGTAAGAGAAAAAAAATTCCACACAGCAAGATGAATAACTCCTGTTTTTTGTCTCACTTTTGTCACTGTCTGGGAATATGTGCCAAAAAGTGATGGTAAGATGGCATATTATGACAACACTAATCAACCATACATCTGTGAAAAAAGTTTATAATAAATATAGATAGAGCAAACTGTCTTACCTATAGGTGATCGTGAAAGTACAGTACACCCAAAATCAATCATAATTACTTGTCATGGGCTTGACTAGAGTGTTTAAACCTTACAAACAGCTGAACTTTGTTAAATTATATACAGACTTTTTAGTGACTGCCCAGAATACTGAACCTCAGCCTTCGATGAGTTGTGAGGAGGTGGTGGATTTGCTCTGTTCACCTTGTACAGAGATTTTAATTGATATTGCTCCTCATAAGGATAAATATGTCAAAATTAGGTCACAGCCTTGGCTAAATGATGCGATTGGTATTTTTAATCAGGAGTGTAGGAGAACAGAGTGCAGATTGAAGAAAGATAAATTACAGATATCACTGAAGATTTTGAAAGCTAGTCTATTCAAGTTTCAAGAGGCTGTACAAACTGCTAAAGCTGATTATTTTTCAAGAACGATTGCAAAAAATGCTTATAAGCCAAAGTTCTTGTTTAGTGTGATAAATCCTGCGCTCAGCACTACTACCTCTTATAATTTCTAAGCATCTGTAGACATATGTGAGGATTTCCTAAAATGCTTCATAAGCAAGGGCCTGTGATTTAGTAAGAATTATAAACACTAGTCTCACTACAGTTACTGTCCCTAAGTCTTTTAAGCATGCAGTAGTCCAGCCACTTTTAAACGAGCATAGCTTGGATCCAAAAAGTATGGAAACTGATTTGCTTAAAGTGACACGTGATCTTTTAGAGCCTTCTGATACGGTCGATCATGTTATTTTAACTGAGTGGCTGGAACAATGTGTAGGTATAAAGGGTGTGGCATTGAACTGGTTTGTGTCTTACCTCGCTGATAAAACTTTTTCAGTTAGCCAACCAGTTTTCTTCCACATCAGTCCTGAGATGTGGGGTTCCCCAGGGGTCAATTCTAGGACCATTATTATTCTCTCTATTCCTTTTGCCATTGGTAATGATTATTCGCATACATGATGTGGCTGCACTCCTATGCAGATGATCTACAGCTGTATCTTCCTTTGGGATTTGGTAATCGGTGTTCCTGGATGAGACTAGAAGGTTGCGTCTCGGATATCCAAATTTTGATGTCCAACAGGTTCTTACAACTAAATGATCGTAAGACAGAGGCTGTCCTGTTTGACTCACCCAAATCAGTACAGACTTCCCTACCTGATTTGAGAAATATTAGCTTTCATGTTAAACCCCACCTAAGAAATTTGGGAGTTACTTTTGACAGCGATTTATAGGGGGCACTTTTAGATGCAGTTATTTTTTATTCAGAGGCAGTTTTTTCCAAGTGGGGTCAACAGGATTTAGAGAATGTTATTCAAGCTTTTATTTCCTCTCTTTTATTTAGGATTAACTCAGGCATCTATTAGCCTTTAGCAGCTGGTTCAAAATGCAGCAGCCCGTCTCTTAGCTTGTGCAAAGAAAAGAAATTTAGAATTAGCAAATTTTAGCATCTTTACTTTGGCTACCTGTGCATTTTATTCCAAAATGGATTACATTCATTTTTTTCTCTCAAAATTCTAGACAATACCCCATAATGACAAAGTGAAAAAGTTCTGTTTGAAATTTTTGCAAATTTATTTTTAAAAATCACCACTACTTAAGTATACACAGTCTTTGCTCAATACTTTGTTGAAGCACCTTTGGAGCAATTACAGCTTCAAGTCTTTTTGAGTATGATGCTACAAGCTTGGCACACCTATTTTTGGGCAGTTTCTCCCATTCTTCTTTGCAGAACCCCTCAACCTCCATCAGGTTGGATGGGGAGCATCGATGCACAGCCATTTTCAGATCTCTCCAGAGATGTTCAAGTCTGGACTCTGGCTGGGCCACTCAAGAACATTCACAGAGTTGTTCCGAAGCCACTACTTTGTTATCTTGGCTGTGTGCTTAGGGTCGTTGTCCTGTTGGAAGATGAACCCTCGCCCCAATCAGAGCGCTCTGGAGCAGGTTATCATCAAGGGTGTCTCTGTACATTGCTGGATTCATCTTTCCCTCGACAATGACTAGTTTCCCAGTTCCTGCTGCCAAAAAACATCCCCACAGCATGATGCTTCCACCACCATGCTTCACTGTAGGGATGGTATGAGCAGTGCCTGGTTTCCTCCAGATATGATGCTTTGCATTCAGGCCAAAGAGATCAATCTTTGTTTTATCCAACCAGAGAATTTTGTTTCTCATGGTCTGAGAGTCCTTCAGGTGCCTTTTGGCAAACTCCAGGTGGGCTGTCATGTGCCTATTACTGAGGAGTGGCTTCCAATTGGCCACGATACCATACAGGCCTGATTGGTGAAGTGCTGCAGAAGTGGTTGTCCTTCTGGAAGGTTCTCCTCTCTCCACAGAGCAATGCTTGAGCTCTGTCAGAATGACCTTTGGGTTCTTGGTTACCTCCATGACAAAGGCCCTTCTACCCTGATCACTCAGATTGGTTGGGCGTCCAGCTCTAAGGAGAGTCCTGTTGGTTCCAAACTTCTACTATTTACGGATGATGGAGGCCAGTGTGCTCATTGAGACCTTCAATGATGCATACATTTTTCTATACCCTTCCCCTGATCTGTGCCTCAATACAATGCTGTCTGGGAGGTCTACATACGATTCCTTGGACTTCGTGGCTTGGTTTGTGCCCTGACACGTAATGTCAACTATGGGCCCTTATATAGACAGGTGTGTGCCTTTGCAAATCATGTCCAATCAACTGAATTCACCACAGGTGGACTCCAATCAAGTTGTCGAAACATCTGAAGGATCATCAGTGAACACAGGATGCACCTGAGCTCAATTTTGAGTGTCATAGCAAAGGCTGTGAATACTTAAGTACGCGTGATTTTTTAAAAATAAATTAGCAAAATTTTCAAACAGACTTTTTTCACTTTGTCATTATGGGGTATTGTGTGTAGAATATTGAGGGAAAAAATTTATGTAATACATTTTGAAATAAGGCTGTAACATAACAAAATGTGGAAAAAGTGAAGCGCTGTGAATATAAAATTTCTGGATGCACTGTATTTTTGTAAAGTTTTAAATGGCCAGGCTCCCTCCTACATCGAAGAAATGCTTTATTACTATGAGGCCCCTAGAATGTTAAGATCATCATCTCAGTTACTCCTTTATCTTCATGGTCCAGACTTAAGCAGAAAGGAGATCGGGCCTCTTCGATTGCAGCCCTAAGACTGTGGAACAGCCTACCATTGGATATTAGGGAAGATTCATCAGTAGCTTGTTTTAAAACAAAATTGAAAACTTATTTTTATTCCCTGACCTATGACAGTAGCTGAAATCTGTTTTACTGTTGTGTTGTGTGTATGGAAGACAGTATGCTCTTTTTACAGTGTGTTTATAGATTTTCTTAATTTCTTGTTCCTTTATACTCTTTTTTTTTGGCCAGCACGTTAGCAATTTAGCAATATATGTGCCCTCTATCCATATTAATCAAATCATCCACCCAACAATATGTGCATCATTCATTGATCCATACAGCCCTCTCTTTTACAATCTGTTTATATCTATTTACGCATTAACCCAAACATCCGCAAGTCCATCCACAAACCAACAAATATTTATGTATTGATAGTTGGACGGATGGGTCGATCAATAAATGGATGAATAAATGTACCTATTTAAATACATATCCATCAGACGATCCAGCAACCGGCACAGCATTCATCAAGCTGAAATCTATCTGTTGTCCACAATCAACAAATTAGTGCGCTCATAAACCTATCCAGCCCTACTTCCTTCCTTCCATCCATCCATTCATCCATCCATCCATAAATCCATGTATATTCATCCTTGCATTTAATTAAACATTCACCTACCAAACCATTAATTCATCCCTAATCACAGTGACCGAGTGACAGTCACGAGTTTATAATCAGTCTTGTTGTATAATCAGAAAGGCCGCATGTAGGATCTGTGTTGAGTTGCAGGTATAAGGTCATGCTCACAGGGACAACGAAGTAATTACAATCTCCAATAAAACACCGCTCCGTCTGCCCTCTATAAATAATCAGAATACATCCTAAGAAACTGCTACCAATCAATTGCAGCTTTAATTGTTAATGGATGAGGGCCAACAATGGTATAAACACTTGCATACATATGCAGATTCACGTACACCGCCATACATACATTCTCCCCACACATCAGGTTATCCTTGAGTCTTATCATCGTCTGGACGCACGCAGATATATACATGCTAAACACATATACACATGCTCCATTGATCAGGCTCTAAAAGCTGATGGAAATCTCCCTCTGGTAGGTGTCCTATTATATTGCCCGATTGTAGATAGGCTTCACCTATGATTAGCCGTGTGCTAATCAAGAGCAGTTAATCTGCTAATGAGAAGACCTTATCTATCGGTCTATAACTGGTAATTGTGAAACCTGACTAGGGCATAAAACCACTGACCTCCAAATGACCACCACACACTTTGCTGTTCTGGAGGGGGTGGGGGGTGGGGTTGTGTGTGTGTGTGTGTGTGCGCATACGTGCACATATGCATAAGACCTCATACACATGTGTTTATATGCTTGAAAACACAAAGTCATCTACACACGGTGTCCATATTCATCTATCTTGGGATCTAGACTTTATTACACTCTCTCTTACTCTCTCTCTCTCTCTCTCTCTCTCTCTCTCTCTCTCTGTCTCTCTTACTCGCTCTCCCCTATCATGTGAGAATATCATCTGTGTGAAGGAATGTAACAGAGAGCTTTATTGTGGCGTAAGATCGTGACACACAGTGAATCACACATGCCTGATACTAATATTGCTCTGTAGCTCCTTGCATTTCCACTAAACTCAATGAGTCCAACAGAGGGCCAGAGGGGTCAGAAGTCAAATCTATATTGAGAGAGAGCAGAGCTGTAGTTCAGCTGCCATTATTGCTCATCTGTAGGCATGAACTGTTCTGACACTGTCTGTATTTACACGCAAAACATTTTGTTCAGCCTGAATGCGATCGCTCTGATCACTGATTACCTAGTGACCCTAAAATCAGCATTCTGTCGGCAATCTCTGTTTATTATACTGTATGCTGGCATTAAATTGAGATTTAAAAGGTGGGTGAGCCATTCCTATTTATCAGTGCCAATGATGAATTTACCCAATTGGATTAAAATCAATTTATGACATATCTACTTATGTCTCAAAGGCTTCATTTTAACTTGACATTCCAAAATGGCAGAGATCCTTTGGTCACTGGATCATTTTTAGCCTTTCATGATAATAAAAGCTTGCATTCAGATCATCCCAGAATTACTGGAGTACTAAGTGGATTATCCATATCACTATATTGGAGATTTTCATTCCATTCAGATGTCATTTTATTCCTTGATCATTAGAGCGCGTGTAAGCATGGGTAGTCTGGCTGAAGACTGGACGACTGAGCGAATATTTGCATAATTTTCATTGTCCTCATGTCCTCATTGTAGCGGGGCCACTGACTTTATTAAACTGATCATACTCATTAAGATTTTAATGACCGCAGGTTTAGTTGGACGGGTGGCACAGGCTTATCACTGTTAAAACCAACAGCCTAGCATGATTAAAATGGCTGGGTGCCCAGCACTGCCCTGCACGGCTAAATGACACGGCTTCTTAATCTTAAAAACCACCCATGACAAATTTACACCAGTGAACAGAATTGACAAAATCTTTTTGACTCTAAGCTCTTATCCGCTATCCACTCACTAAATGATCTCAGAGCTTTTGCATTACATTTACATTTACATTTATGGCATTTAGCACACGCTTTTTTTTTTTTTGCATAGTCAGAACTGCCACTTATGTTACTTGAACTGCCATTCAGACTGTCCATACATTTGCAACGAAAGACTCTTCCGAAGAGATGCCCGGCTGCTCCGAAGACAGCCTGTATATGCGAACTGAACAATAATAACTATTAATAGCAAAGAAGACTTTGTTGCTAGTCGACTTCACTGAAAAGTCGCCAGTGTACCAGAATGAAGGTCAGGGCTCTTGATGTGATGCAGTACAGCCGTGGCTGTCTCGAGAGGGACTGCTGAAAAATACAGTAAACATAATAAATATGGTAAAATAAAGCAAACGGCTCAGGACCGCTGCGGAATAGCACCCAACGGTCACTGGCAATGACCTTCACAAGCGTATAATAGCTCTTTGCTCACAACATCAGTCAGACGCTTTAGGCTGTTTTTCCAATGACTCCGACTAATGACTAAAACTATGATTATTTGCAGAAATCATCACCGTCATATCCAGCGTGCCAATGTGCTTTTTTCCTACAGTTAAGCTGGAAAAGAACATGGTGTACAAACAAAGCACAATCAAAAGATACCCATGGAAGAAAAAAATATGTAGAGATGCTAATAGTGCTTTGGGCAATTACAACGGCTTCACTTGCCTCAGTAACGCTGTCTCAGACAAATGGGTGGCTGCATAAGCACTTTTATGCTTCACTGATTTCATTTGCCAGCATGCTCTGTCCTGTCATGGCCGCTCTGTCTGTTAGACTCGAACCACTCAGTGACTGGATCCAAAATCAATACTGGTCTTCATTTGGGAACTGCAATTGATACATATTGTGAAATTTCAGTTTGTTTCAATTAACCTCAAACAAAGATTATTGTTTGAGGTTATCTGGTTTACACAGCGGGGCAAAGTAAATTTATTTCACATTCAGGCATTTATTTGTCTATTTAAAATCTGTTTTTTTTTTCACATTTATTAAATCCAGTTTTTTCAAATTGCAGTCGTTGCTCACATTCTTATGCATATGGGCGGTATGCAGTTTTGCACAAAGTTAGATCAGGTGGAAAAGTATTCAGAGTGGTGCTGTGCAAGAGTACATGACTGACATGTTTGTGGCAAGCATAGACAGTTAATTGTGCACAATATCATAATGTCTGAGTGCCATGTTGTTCAATTAATAAAATAGTGAATAATTCTGTGTCTATGCATTGCGCCATACTGAAAATGTGACCATAGTTTGAAGGATAAGCTGACCAAGTACACATCTGCTATAGCTTCGTATTGCTCATAATAATTTTATCCATATTTAAAAACAATCCTCAAGATCTATTTAAGATGCTGTTTCTTCTGATCTCCTTTGTGTGGAGAGAAATAAAAGCCTTTTAGATGATTTCTGCATTTAATGTTGTCCTCAGACGGAATTCCTTTTTTGCCATACTCTGGATGCATCCATCATTAAAACAGTGGGGCTGGACTTCTCCTCGCTTGAGCCAGTATTGTACATGAAAATGATCTGAATCTCAAGGTCAGACTTGAGCCTCTGTTGTAGGAGTCTGAGATCTGAATACTGATGTATACAATTTTGTTATTAACTCTAAATATGGGGTAATGGTCGCTAAATTAATGATGCAGACATAAATGCTGAGTAAACCTCCATCATTAAGCGTTCGCCACAGATTTGATTGAATATTTTCTAGTCATAATTCAGCACAGAATTTTTGAACAATTTTTGTGCACTGGATGACGGAGAAACATATATTATATGAATTGACTTTTCAAACACAATGATATGCACAAAAATCCGGCACAAAGGTGAACCGAATACAATTGAAAATAATCAGGATTCATGTCAACTCAAACTGTTTCTACAATATCGTCCAGAACGAACATGCAATACAGGACAAGTGTTTGCAGTCAGCTTAAGCAGTTTAAACTGGAACGGATAGCAGGTATACAGGTGAAAACCTTCTGCAATATTTCCTTCACTGCTCCCTGACATCACACTGGGCTATTTCATCCCAAATCTCATGGTTTTATCATGGTACAAGAAGCCGACACCAGCAGCCACGAGGTGAGCACCGCCTAGAGAATACTAAAAATAGAATTAAGTGCCTGAGCTCGTCTGAGCAAGCAAGACAGGGAGCAGGTCACATCTGTTCACCATGCTAACCCTGAATACTTCTGGGTGAATGTGACCTCCATCCAAGTGAGCTCATCACTAACATCTTAGCCAGGGAAAAGATCCAACTGTTTTTGTCGACTTGTCTGTTTGTCTGTATATTTGTCGGTTATGCTGGTTTTTTTTTTTCAGCTAAAGCTGTTACAGATATTTTGTCATCTCGTCAATATCTTTAGAAATACAAAACATTCTCAGTCAAATGTTCTGATAGTTGGTGGGCAATATTAGGTTACCTATTTTAAAATGTAGTTTGTGTTACAAAACATGCAATTCAGTAACATTAGCGCTATCCATCAGTGCCGTCAGACTACAAGCAAATAGCATACGTATGTTGAAGCTACCATTTACATTTGATACGATCTCATCTGCATTTTACAAATATTAACCAAACCACTTGTTATGTACAGCAATGCTACTGCGCCGCACTATTATACGTAGTAATGCTACTGCTCCATGTTGTTACTTACAGCAATGCGACGGCTCCAAATGGTAAAAATTGTGTCAGTAAAATTTTTTTATCTTTCTAAAAATGCAATAAAAACTGAAAGCTGTAATTTGTTAACGATATTGAAGATCTATTTAACAGATAAAAGGACAAAGAAAAGATTTTCAGTGTTTTCAATGACAAACCTAATTCTGTTTGTTAAATATACACAGATTTAGAAATTGACGCCTGCAACACAATCAAAAAGGTTGGGACAGAGGTAAAATAAGACTGAAAAGATTATACAAGTAACACTTTTCTGGAAGGTTCCACAATTAGCAGGTAACAGGTGAGTTCAGCAAGACTGAGTATACAATGAACTTCCATCAATGGCTTAGTCTTTGTAAGTAAGGATGGGTCGTGGTTCACCACTCTGTCACAAACTTCATGAGAGAATTGCCTATCAGTTCAAATACAATGTTTCTCAGCACAAGATTGCAAAGAAGTTCGGTCTTTCACCATCTACAGGTCATAATATCATGAAAAGATTCAGGGAGTTGGGGGAAGTCTGGGTGTGTAAAGGCCAAGCGTAAGGAAACCACTGATGAATGTGTGTGACCATCAAGCACAGGCGGTTCTGTTTGAGAAACCATCATGCTACCGTGATGGACATAGCCACATGGGCTTGGGAGTATTTTGGAAAATCATTGTCACTTAACACAGTCCACCGCTGCATCAAGAAATGCAACCTGTAACTGTACTTTGATATACAAAGAGCCATATATTAATTTTGAGCAGAAACACCAGCGAGTTCTCTGGGCCCAAAGTCATCTGAGATGGACTGAAAGACAGTGGAAACATGTTCTGTGGTCAGACCAGTCGATGTTTCAGGTTGATTTGGGGAAAAACAGATGTTGTATTCTATGTGCCAAAGACCCTTCATACTGTTACCAACAAAAAGGGCAAAAACCAGCATCTGTGATATCATGAGGGTGCATCAGTGCCCACGGCATGGGTGATCCGCATATATGTGAAGGTACCACTGATGCAGAGGATTATGTTGGTAATTTGGAGAAACATATGCTGCCATCAAGACAACATCTTTTCCCAGGAACTCATTCCCAGGAACTCAGGCCTCGTTCTGTACCAGTTACAATAGTGTGACTTGACAGGCCTGCCTGCAGTCCAGATCTGTCTCCTGTTGAAAATGTACAGCGCATCATGAAGAGGAGAATCAGACAACAGTGACCACAGACTGCTGATCAGCTCAAGTCTTGTACACAGCAAGAATGGGCAAAAATTCCACTTGCAAAACTACAACAATTAGTGTCTTCAATTCCCAAATGATTAAAAAGTATAATTAAAAGAAAAGGTGATGTGACCCAGTGGTAAACACGCCTCTGTCCCAACTTTTTTTTTGAGTGTGTTGCAGCCATCAATTTCTAAAATTGTCTGTATTTAATAAACAGAATTAGATTCATCACTGAAAGCACTGAAAATCTTTTCTTTGTCCTTTTGTCTGTTAAATAAAGCTTCAAGAGAATTAAGTTTTCAGTTGCAGTTTTTATTGCATTTTAAGAAAGAGGCCCAACTTTTCCGGAAATGGCGTTTGTACATTTTTTTGTCATATATATGAATTTGACATTTAATTCATTATATGCTGCAATAAATTAATACGTATCAGCTGCTGTAGGTAGTCAGTACGTCTGGATCTTTCATTAGAGTCTGAATGGTAACTTATCAGTTCATTTTTTCCCCTTTTCACTTTTGGGGGTTGAAAAGATATGTGTTAAAATTAAAAAAAAGAAATAGTGTATTTCAGTTACGGTAAGGCTGTAGTCTATGAATGTCATATAAAAGTGTAGGATTTTCTCATGTTGCCACACTTTTAAGTCAAGGTTATTGCAAATACTTATGTGCCTCTGACTTTGAACTCAAACCATAGTAAATCATTTTTTTACGTATGTTGCTATGATTTGTGGTGGTGCTGCAGGGAATAACATTCCCTCTTGACTTTTTCTTGACCCTCTTGAGACCAACAGAGTAGTGTATAGTATGTTCCTTTAGATCCTCTCCACCTGGGAATAAAATGTGTTATGGTTGTCAAGGAAGGAGCTGCAGAGGAAGGAACAGTAGCAACAGCCTGGTGGAGAGAGAGGAGAGAGGAGGATAAGAGAAGGAGAGACAAAAGATACAGGAGGGGATCCCCTGAGGGAAGGTCTAAAGGTGGCAATAACATGTATGACACACATCTCCCTAAAGCCATGACGACTTTCTCCAGTTCCTCTTAATGTGGAAGATCTGCCGGATTTAGTCAGCAAGTTTTATGTAACAATTCACGCTCTCAGCAAATTAATTATCGCTAACATTTGGTGCTTAAAGCATCACTGTTGGCTATAACTGTTGGTTGAGATTTTGTGTAATAAAGCATAAGACAAACTACTAACATTGCTGTTGCTCTGGCCTCTCCAGAGGGGGTCTGTCTGGGTAGCCATGGAGATGGAGTGATTTCCATCTCTTCATACAAACACAGGATTCCCTGGTGGAACCTACTGGGATATGGTCTGTTCGTGTCCCAAGTTTGTTAATATCATCACAAGAGAGCTCACAGTGAGGCAGGGGGCTGGAGGTTATCCATGTCATGGGCTAAGCGTGAGACGAAGTGTGCCCATGCAAGCAATGGGACCGGCTACTTGGCCACAGGGTGTGAAAAAAATCCTTTATGGTGACTGGATTAACAGCAATAAAGTAGCAGCGTTGATGTATGTGTGTGTCTGTGTGTGTGTCTGTGTGTGTGTGTGTGTGTGTGTGTGTGTGTGTGTGTGTGTGTGTGTGGTGGTTAAGCAGTATAACGACCTCTGAAGGTATTTGTAAATTTAATAAAAGACTATTTTGCTTAGGGAAAAAAGCAACAGTTAAAGAGGAAAAAAAAACATTAGAGAAAATCGAAGCATTCCTCAGATCTTGCATAACTGTAGCCTGTTGAATGCTTTCCTTTTATTGGTTCACTCCTTCAGCACTCGCATACTGTAAATTAGGGTGTGTTTCATGGAAATTAAAACATGTGGTGCGTTATATGCATAGGACATGTAAATCAAGACCATCATGAACGAGGTTGCGTCCGCACACCTAAAGCCGATTTGTAATTTGCAATCAGAAATCACTGATACAATGCTGCTCATGCTAGTTATACGTTTTGTTTATTAAATTTAAAAAACTTTTTTTGTTTAACTAATTTTGCTTCCTGTTGTTTTCTCTGAGGTTCACCCAAGATCAACTGCTGCTAGTCGAGACGGTCAGACAATGCTTTTTTCACCAACCAACCAAACTGCTAGATGTGACAGAAATTGGTCATGTTTAAAGAACAATATATATATATATATATATACAGGGGTTAGACAATGAAACTGAAACACCTGTCATTTTAGTGTGGGAGGTTTCATG
>JAOVVH010000029.1:14077325-14087597 GCA_028566435.1 Scorpiodoras heckelii | reverse complement strand
TTTGTTTAACACTTTTTTGTTTACTAAATAATTCCATATGTATTTCTTCATAGTTTGGATGACTTTAGTATTAATCTGACTGGTAGTGTATAACTTTGTTTAATAAGTCAAATAAAATCTCATTTAAAATCTACTTTTATATGTATATAGTTATTATATTAAACTATTTTAATAGCAAAACAATAAGTAATAATTTTATTTATACATTTGTAACCACTTTAAGTCTATTGCTTTAAAACGCATGGCACTTATGTAATTTAGAAACTATTTCGTTTGGGATTGGGGTTTGAAATGAACTCAGATGAACTCACAGAGGAGGGACATTTACTCTTAGCATGTAATAATCTGTGCATAAATTGCTGTTTAAATTCATCTGATCTGAGTGCGTTAGTCATTTGTAATGAAATGATTCCCATTATGTCTCCCTAAATTATTTTTTTTCCCAAGGTTCCAAAAATAATTTGTATTATTACATTTATTGTCATGAGTAACAAACACTTATGAGAATAATGAGACGAATAAACTGATATACACTGCAACACATTCACACAATAACATGCAGAGCTGATGTTGAGAATGGGAACAAGAGATGCATGTACAAAATGAGACCATCTTGTGTGCAAAAGCAGCAAGATTAATATAATTATATATTCAAAAAGTCCATTGCTTAACCAGAAAAGGAAAAACAATCAATCTGTGCAATTTAAAATAGCAATTTAAAATGGTCAAATTTCACTTAATAACACTTTTGACTCAACCTATGACACAGTGGACTAGACAGTTATTGAGTGTTCTCAGGAACATATTAGGACTCATTATTACTCATTGCTTTTTTTTCTGTTTATTTTGTACTCTGATGTACCAGAATAACTGGTGTACCAGTTAACACTTGGTAGGTCCCCCATGGGATCTTGGAGGGAACGTTGCACAGTCCTCATGCCGATGTTTGTTGAGGCCCCAGCAGTGAATTCTGATGTTACTTGAGGTAGTGTTGCACGCCTATCGCATAAAATCTTGCCAGCTGACGCTGGTCACGTTCACTCAGAGTCTTTTTATGGCCGTACCACTGTTTGAGGTTTTGCTGGAATTCCTGTAGTCACGGTACACCCTTCAAACGCTCATATGTGAAAATCCAAACTTTTCTTTTCTACCTCAGAAATGCTATGACCCACGTCATGAGCTCCAACTATAAAACTGCATTGAAAATCGTAGAATCGTGATAACTTACCATTCTCATGGTGGAAACAGCTCTAGAAGCTTTTACAGATGTCTGTCACTTTATATACATACTGGCGGACACAACCAATGACATGCGTAGGTGGCGTTGCTATGTATTTTGCATAGGCTCCAGTACCAGTTTTTCTGGTACCTCAGTGACAACCTGCAAACGTAGCTTGAGTGACAGAAAAATACATTTTAGTTATTGTTATTTTAGCTCTGTTTAAGAATATAGTTAAATTGAAAGTAATAATGAATATGAGCTCAGAGATGCTGGATTTCCTTCCTTGTGATGCTCTGCCATGCCGTCACTGCAGCTGACTACAGTTCCTGCTTGTTCTTGGGATCTTTGCCTTAAGTTTTGCCTTCACCAAGTAACATACGATAGGTGATTGCCATTTCAGAACATTCCACTTCTTTGCCTTAAAAAAGTCTTCAGTTGCTTGAAAATATGCTTCGGGTCATTGTCAATCTGCACTGTGAATTGCCATCCAAAGCGTTTTGAAGCATTTGACTGAATCTGAATAGGTAATATAGATGTACACACTTCATAATTCATCCTGCTGCTTTAGTCTACAGTCACATCACCAATAAATAAAAGGAATCCAGTTCCATTTTTAGCTGTACATGTCCTCACCATAAGATGAGCTTTTATTCTTTGGATTGTGAGCGTTTCCTTCCCTTGCCCATACTGCTTCCATCATTCTGATACAAACTGACCTTTGTCTCATCTGGCCATAGGATGTTGTTACAGAACTACACTGGTTTTTGTAGATGCTTGTTTTCAAGGTTTCAGGTTTCGGTTTTGACTTTATATATTGTTGCTATTTCTTTGTTTTTTTTAAATCTAATGATGGCTTGCTTCACTTGCAGTGACAGGCCATTTGACGTTAACATGTTCCAACAGCTTCCAAATGCTAATGTTAGACTTGAAACCAACTCTAGAACTTTTCTTTGCTTACTTGTAAGTATAATAATGAGGGAATAACACACACCTGGCCCTGGTACAGCTGAGCAGCCAACCGTCCAATCACTCCCTTTACAAATATGTTGTAATACTTACACTGTTCATTAAGGCTGCTAATTTCAACATCAGTATATTGTGGTAGACAGCCAAAACAACAGTATCTTGTCAATATTCAAATATTTATGTACTTGACGGATGTGACGGATAAGCACAGTCTAAATCAGGTACTAAGTGCAAGATTGTGTAACTTTAACTCACTTGTAACAGTCAGTTGCTGATCGGATGTTAAACGGCCACAGCAACATAGGACAGTGGCAGGCAGATTACTATGGTGTAGGGAATGTATTGGTTTCTGTGTGGGACTCGGGTACTAAGTGCAGGATTGCGTAATCTTACCCTTATTTTAGTTCACTTGCACTTTATAGTTAACATTCAGTTGCTGATTGGATCTTAAATGGCCACAGCAACATAGGACAGTTGCAGACAGGTTATCATGGAGGTAGGGAATGTGATGGTTTCTGTGTGTGACCCAGGCATTATGTGCAGGATTAACATCCTTCCTGTAGTATTTCATCACAGGTATGTATATGGGAGGATAGATAACTGAAGTAAACAATGGGTAGGGGGGAGAAATAATAAATACAAAGTAATTATCATTAACAAAACATTTAGGACTGTGTACACAGATCACGAGAGTCTCATGACTTTGCCCTGTTGTAAATTATACATGTGACGTGCTAGCTAACAGACTAATCAGCAGTTGATAGAAAATAGTAAACTACATAAAAGTTCTGTTGGAAATATATAAGCAAAACTAACGTTACAAACATTTTGTATGCCTGTAGTGTATTATGGGAATACAGACACAGTTTCCCTACCTTAAAAAACTAAAATCCTAACTAATCCTGGGGTTAGGGTTAACAAATCACATTAGACTAGGTTCTGTGTTCTGTAAGTTCTGAAAATAAAACAAAAATGATATTCTTGTAGGAACACTACATTGATTACATTTGGGACAGAGTCTAAAGAAGGAGTCCCTTCAGGCACAGAATACCTGCTTATCCCTCATGTTCTTCTCCTTTCCTCCTGCTTTGATCATCTCTCTTTCCCACCCTTTCATCTCTTTTGCTTCCCTGTTTGCCTTCAACTCTCTCTTCCATTCTTTTTATTCAGTTTCTTCATCATGTATATACTCTCTTCTTGCCTTTAGGTTGCATGGGGCTGCACGTGACCCTAACAAACAAGACACAACTTTATGTCCTGGGATGACAAAAATCCATACGTGACTGGCCTAACCATACTGAACATGGTGTTGGGGATATCTTGAGTTCCTTATCCAAACTGCAATCAGTATTCTCACTTCAAGCTGCATGTGTGTACGTGGTTAGGAGTGTGTGAGAGCTGTCTCTGCACGTCGCATTCCCCTCTTATGGCTGTGCAGTTTGGCAGCCATCTCCTGATCAGCGAAGTGAGGCATGATGGGAAAACGGGTAGTCATTAGCGGGAAAGCACTGAGTCATTAATCTGCCAACCGAAAGTACCTCGGCCACTGACGGCATCCCAAAAAAACACAGAAAAACAACTGTATATGTGTTAGTGTGTATGAATGGGCCTTCGAATGTGAAAGCGCTTGTGGCAGTCAAAGGGATCAATAAGCACATCTCTGTTTGCTCTTATCTCTCTCTCTCTCTCTCTCTCTCTCTCTCTCTCTCTCTCTCTCTCTCTCTCTCTCTCTCTCTTATTCACTCAACTTCTCTCAACTACTCCTCAATCCTCTAAGTAGTGCCAGGAGCAAAATTTGTGGAGATTTTGGATGAGATCTGGGTAGAGTTGCAGAAGAAGGTTTTACACTCATCACTGACAAGCGCTGTGCTAAAATCAACTTTTTTTTTAGTTCTGCCCAAGAATTTTAGAAGAAGTGATAAACCTTAAAAAAGAAAAAAGAAGCTGTAGTGTATATACGGTGTGCTTTTAGCTCCATCTGACATTCTTAGATTACGGTTTCAGGGGAACCTTTAAAGTTTTATGTAGGTTGGTAAACCTATTTTATCCACGTCTATAACAAAGTGTTTACAAGTTGCACCATCCAAAGAAAAGAAGTACATATATAGACTGGGTATATACAGATGGGTGACAAATTAAAGGAAAACTAATGTAATTGTCGACCCAAGGATGTTTTTTTTTCCCCCTTACATATCAAAGTGATAGATAAACATTCTGACCCTTACACTGAAGTGTACAAAACAGTATAAAGCTGTACAAAGTTCTTCTGACTGTTATATCCTATAGTGAAACATTTCTATCCTTATGGGAGTGGTTCCTTTCAAGGTGACTCCGCCCCATTTCACAGGGCACAGGGGCTCACTGAATGGTTTGATGAGGCTGAAAATGATGTTACTCATATGTTACGGCCTTCAGACAGACCACATCTCAACCTGATTTTAGACCAAAAAGGGCAGTGTAACATACTCAGAGGAAAGTGCTATATCTGCCCTCTTCTGCATACATGCCCATGATTGGCTAGCGTTGCTGTGACTGGCAGGGAGACAGAGAGTATACCATCCCTCCCACTCAGACAGCATGGCCATTTGAAATTCATATGGAAATCTGGTATCAATAATAAATTCCAGCTGAGGAACATTTTCCGTTAGGTTTTGATCAGTGATCAACTGGAGCTGTCAATCCACTTGACTTCTAGACCATCACATCCTTCTCCTCCCCACAGGGTTGAGATAAATAATTGTAGAGTCTCTGTCTGTGTTCTTGCCAGATGCAGTTTGACTCACTCACATCTGTGTGTGCTGTTTCACTTTAAAAATCAGCATTTTTCCAGGCAATAACGTAATTACAGGGAGCTAATTGGATGTCATTAGCCAGGGTGAGGATAGAGGAAATGGAGAGAGCAATTTTGCTCTGCTAAATGGTAGGTGGGAGAGGCACTAGACCTGTGTGGTTTTGAAAATGCAACCAACCAACCACACACACACACACATTAGGATTACACAGACAGTTTGTCATACTGCTATATTTTTAAGCATTCTGTCCAGGTCGAAAATGACAGATTTTAGATTTGTACTATTAGTGGCTGAAAATGACTTCCATCATAAAACTTTATGGACTTGGCTTATTTAGAAAAATCACATTAATTTTTATGAAATGATGTTCAGGCCATTTTGGCCTGAGAGCAACAAGGCAATAAAAAGTTTTTAAATAGTTGACTTTTGTTCATATAAAATAAAATGACACACACCTGTCATCCTGAGGCTCTTCCAGCATGCGTTCATTCAAATGAGCATATATACTCTTTATATCACTTTAAAAGTTCTACGAAAAACATAAAGAACATACTTTGACCATGGAGTGAACTCAAACCCATACACAAAGGAGCTTTAATTCTGTTTAATTCTGTTTTGCAGCAGTTTTGATGTGGGTAAAAAAAAAAAGGTTATGAAGCAAAAGCAGCTTATGCACCAGTTCTTCTGAGATTTGAAGCGCATGACAGTGATGAACATCTCAAAACAGACGAAGCAGCGTTACACTGCTGCTGGCTACACAACTCATGCAGGCATTTGATGGTGTAGTGGAAAACTTGGCATCTATCACTTTCACTCACGGAGAAGAAGAGATCAAAAGGACGAGACAGACGCCAGGGAGCAGGAGGAGAAAACAGACTTTTGTGTTTAGTCTGACAGACTAGAGGAGGTCGTAAGTTTAAAGAGCAAAACGAGGTCAGGAACACATTTCAGATCAATCCAATAAATATCATAAAAAATGGTAATTTTCTGGCAGCATGGAGCGCCAGAAATGTCTGTAAAAAACAGTAATTATCTGTAACATAAGCTGCAAATAAAAACTGTAAAACCACGGTAATTTTCTGGCAGCCAGGGCGCCAGCAAGTAACATGAAAACATTGGATTGGCAATCTTCTTCTTGTAATACTAATATAATTTACTGTCATTTTGAAATACAAGGAAAAACTGTACATTTTACTGTTGAAAAACTGTAAAAAGACCTTTTTTTTTTACAGTGCAGCTGTCTGTAAAGAACAATGGTCTCAAGCTGTAAAACAATTTGTGTTCATGCAAGAAAATACAAACCCCATTTCCAAAAAAATTGGGACACTTTCTAAAAATGCAATAAAAACCTAAAATCTGTAATTTGTTAATTCACTTGAAGCTTTATTTAAGAGACAAAAAGGCAAAAGAAAAGATTTTCAGTGTTTTCAATGACAAACTTAATTCTGTTTGTTAAATATAAAAAAATACTTGAAAATCATTGTCACTTAACAAAGTCCGCTGCTGAATCAAGAAATGTAACCTGAAACTAGGGCTGGACGATATGGCTAAAATTTATATCATGATATATTTTTTAATTTCTGTCGATACAATATAATTTCGATATCGATATGAACAATATAAAAGCCAGAGGAAAAACTGTCAACAATGCCCACAACAGAAATTTATACCTTCAAACATCTGAAAAATTTATTTGCCAAGTCTATACAACCTTGTCCTATAAAATTATATAATATTTTAGAAATAAAAATGGTGCAAATAAATCAATGTTCACCTTTTATCTGTATTCAGCCTTCATATACAAACAAGAAACATGACATCACCATCAAATAAACATAAAGCTTTGTATGTATTAATATTTTTTAAACTAACTTTAAACAGCAACATATGCTGATGATCTTAATCTTGAATATGAATATAAATGTGTCATATAGAATATGAAATGTCCTCAGAATTGCTGCAGAATACAGAAAAAAACCAATAAACACGCATGTTGCTGGGACAGGGACATGTTTGAGGGTTGAAAACACACTCTGACGGGCGATCTGTGCTTTCAAGTGGTGTCGGTTTTATCATAAAGACGAGTTTCCCATGAGGAGGCGACACACGAACACACTCTGAAGTTGGAAGATGAAGTTAGATACATGGACATTTTCGATGCAGCATGAACAGGCTGAGTATTCACCACGTAAACGCCATTTCCAACATGGTCGAACAGTTCATCAACAGTAAGACATCAAATGATAACATACAAGTTGGACATTAATTCTAATAGCTTTGCACATTTTTAAATATCTACAATCGACGCATGTTATTTTGCTGCATGTGTTCAAAAACACTGATAAAAAGGCTAAAATCGACAGTTAATGGAGATATTTGTTGAAAACAATAATTAGCCATACACCATAAAAGGCTCAACAGCCTCCATGTTTTTCTTTCTTTTATTTATTTTCCACACAAACCACATGAATGTGACGAAGTTGGGCAAACAAGTTTCATCTCGGAGAAACCTACCGCCTCTCTTATCAACTATTCTGTCTGCCTTATTATCACTTGTGGAAGCTCGTTCAGTCACGTCTGTGTCACGTTCACGGCTACCCATTCTGCAGCAAAATCTTGCTGCGTTGTAGTGTTTTCAGCTCTCTGTAGTGCTGTACTGTTTTCAGATCTTTCTGCTCAGTTTGAATGCCACCCTGTGGGTGACAGATGCTGTAAATAATGTTTATTGAAATATCGGACATTTTTCTATCGCAATATATATTGATATTCGATTATTGTCCAGCACTACCTAAAACTGTATCATACAAAGAGGAAGCCATATATTAATTTTGTGCAGAAACGCCGACGAGTTCTCTGGGCCTGAAGTCATCTGAGATGGACTGAAAGGCAGTACAAATGTCTTCTGTGGTCAAACGAGTTCATATTTCAGCTTGTTTTCGGGAAGAATTGATGTAGGATTTTATGTGCCAAAGATGAAAAAGACCTTCCAGACTGTTACCAATGAAAAGTGCAAAAACCAGAATCTGTGATGGTATGAGGGTTAATCAGTGTCCACAGCATGGGTGATCTGCATACATGTGAAGGTACCACTGATGTGGAGGCTTATATTGGTATTTTGGAGAGACATATACTGCCGTCAAGACTACATCTTTTCCAATAAACTCCTGCGTACAGTCCAGATCTGCCTCCTATTGAAAATGTCTGGCATATCGTGAAGACAGCGGTGACCACGGACTGTTGAGCAGCTCAAGTCTTGCACACAACATGAATTGGCAAAAATTCCACTTAGTTCACAATTAGTATCCTCATTTCCCAAGCAATTAAAAAGTATAATTAAAAAGAAACGGTGATATGACCCAGTGGTAAACACGCCTCTGTGCCAACTTTTTTTTGAGTATGTTGCAGGCATGAGTTTCCAAATTTCTTCACATTTAACAAATGAAGTATTAATTGAGTCAGTGAAAACAGTGAAAATCTTTTCTTTGTCCTTTTGTCTGTTAAATAAAGTTTCAACTGAATTAACAAATGACAGATTTCAGTTTTTATTGTATTTTAAGAAAGTGTCCCAACTGTTTTGGAAATAGTGTTTGTAGTAAATATTTCATAGGAAGGCTCACATGTGGTTAGATTTGCTCTGATGGATGTGGTTAGTGGTTGTGTCTTTTCTTAAATTCATTAATTATTTGATAAAGTAATGTTCAGTCAACTGTTTATCATGTTCAGGTTTGTGGTGAGTCCAGAGCCTATTCAGGGAACACTGGGCACAAGATCAGATTACACTTTGGATGGAATGCCAATCCATCATGCCATTATATAAATCACCGCACCATCATACTGCCCTTTTCTTTGCATTTTCTTTTCATACCTTCATATGAAATTAAAAAATATCACTGCCTTTCTTTGAACTGTTCTTTTTCTGGGGCAGACTGAATGTACAACATACATCTTTAATAGAACAAACCAAGACTTTTTGGGGGCGTTCTATAATCAATATAGGGTCAAAACTATACATAAACCCACTTAGATTATTAATTCTGTGGTGCTAAAAGTAAAAAAAAAGTCTTTTAACTTGCCAAGGCCTATTAATCCTCCTGTTAGTGATCATGACTGACTATAGTTGGTAGCTTCTCTTTGCCGAACATAAAAAGGGTTTGTTTGACAGCAATCACTGAACTGATCAACAAACAGTGAAAAAGTCCATAGAGCTCAGTGCAGATCTGAGAAAGATGATCCTAGATTGACAGTAATGTCAGGAATGTTCTAAACAACTGCAGATTTCAAGATCATAAGTTTAAACAAATGTGTGTAAGTACAAGTTATTGGGAGGTGTAGCCACTTTGCCAAGGTCTGGAGGAAGACCCAAACTGTCACCCTCAGCTGAGAGAAAATTTATTTGGATGGTCAGGAACAACCCAAGAACCACCAAGAAACAGACTTACCATGAACTAGAAGCTGCTGGAACACCCGTGTCACTGTCTACAGCCAAATAAGTTTTATACTACCATGGACTGAGGTGCTGCCATCCAGAAATGAAGCCCCTGCTCCAGAACTGACAGCTTTACCCTTGACTACAGTTTGCAGTGACCACATGGATAAAGAAATAGCCTTCTGTTTGACCAGAGGTATGTTTGTGGCATTCAACCTTTAGTACACTGTACCAACTTTTAAGCATGGTGGTGGTAGCATCATGCTTTTGCTGCTAGAGGAACTGGTATCCTGCACAAAGTGGATTGAATAATTAAGAAGGAAAACTACCTGAGAATTCTTCAGAATACCCTCAGACCATCAGCTAGACGGTAGAAATTTTGAACACAATAGGACGCTCCAGCAAGACATTTACGCCAAACACACATCAGAGCTGGTTGTGGAGTGGACAAAGCACGCTAATATTAAGCTTTTGGAAAGGCCTTCCCAAGGTCCTGACCTCAAATCTATTGAAAATTTGTGGACTGTGCTTAAAAGTCAGGTCTGCGCCAAAAATTTAACTGAACTCTAGCAATTCTGCCAAGAAGAGTGGTCAAATATCCAGCTAGAATTCTGCCAGAAGCTTGTTGATGGCTACAAAAATCAACTGGTCAAGGGAGCTGGTCAATTTCTCCAAATATTAGGTATGCTATATGTATGAACCTGTATGTACAGGGGTTGGACAATGAAACTGAAACACCTGTCATTTTAGTGTGGAAGGTTTCATGGCTAAATTGGACCAGCCTTGTGGCCAATCTTCATTAATTTTACATTGCACCAGTAAGAGCAGAGTGTGAAGGTTCAATTAGCAGGGTAAGAGCACAGTTT
>JAOVVH010000029.1:13916568-13927971 GCA_028566435.1 Scorpiodoras heckelii | reverse complement strand
GAGAGAGAGAGTGAGAGAGAGAGAGAGAGAGAGAGAGAGAGAGAGAGAGAGAGAGAGAGAGAGAGAGAGAGAGAGACCCTTTATTATAGCTCAAAACCCTCAACAACACCCCCGAACCCACACACACACACACACACACACACACACATACACACACACACACCATGGGTTAAATAAGTCTCGTTAATAAGGCTCTCACTTGGAAAGCTAATTTAATTACATGGAGCATTAGGTTAAAGCATCTCTGCTGCACCACAGGGGTGCTTAATATGAGGGAGGTGAGCAGTGTGTGTGTGTGTGTGTGTGTGTGTGTGTGTGTGTATATATATATATGCTGCACCCAGTGACAATGGGATACCAGTCTGAATGATTCACCACTAAGTATTAATTGACTACTAGACAGAAATGTTCAAACATTGTTTTGACAGGGGTTAAGAAAAATCTTAAACTGGCTGTATTTTTCCACGAAGCTGCTACACACAGCTGCCGCTTCATGGAAAGGATGACATCATACTGCTTCATAGTAGTATCATCATTCACGCTGCACACAAATAAGCAGGGCATTCGGCCCTTGCAATCAATAGTGTTTATAATAGACTTATAAAAGGCAAGCTCAGGAACTAGTTTGTTAGAAAAAGACTTTTATTGTTAGGTAATAAGGTCAGTCTTTATGCAGAGCTTGCGTTTCATAAATCAACAAAGTTTCCAACGTGCAGAATTGTATCTCGGCTGGGTAGTGGTAGTTCCTGTTGTGAAAGTGCGACAAAGTAGTTGTAGTTTTTTTAGGGAAATAAGATGTTCATGACACGGTACCATTCAAGAGGTACCAGTGCAGATCGATTTGAGCATCAGTCAGTTACTACACACTAAAACTGAAGAGCTCTCTAAAACTGAACGGGTCTGTAAAACCCACAGAACACTCACGCAATTTATTTATACAAAAGTTGTTTTTAGACATTGCATATAAAAACATTAGTTAGTTTTATACCGCCCGAGGACTCATTTTTGACAGAGCACATCGTAAAAGTTCCAGTATCTTTTAAAGTCTTTAGGCATTTTCAACTCGTCGGTCCATAAATATGTGCATGCTGTGATCCTGTCCGTACAGCCATAAATGTTACGTTGCATCCTTTCAAGAAAGACGTTCAGGAATTGCTAAGAATCAATAAAATGCTTCTTTCGACGCTTCGGATCCACGACAACTTAGACTTTAGACACATTCTGCAGTCGGCATTTAGACTGCAGAAACAGTGCATGTTTCCATTACTGTAACACAGTATCTAAGTGTGTGTGTGTGTGTGTGTGTGTGTGTGTGTTCGTGTGTGTGTAATAAAGCATTTGAGTCAGTGTGTGAGGCTTTTTTTGGCAAGGTGAAGGTGACACTGGCTCCGGGAGCACAAACAGATTAGAGTCATGTCTACTGATCCATAACTAAACACACACACACACACACACACACACACACACACACTGCTCTACATTAGTTTTTAACATAAGGAGCAGATGGAGGGGAGAGACAACTGAGGGAAGGTGTTTGACAAAATGAAAAGGATGATAGGGAGAGGGGAATGAGTGAAAATGAACTGATGAGCTGAAGAGAACCAAAAAAAGAGGAGATGTGAGACAAGAGATAAGGGGGGAAAAAAGCTATGGGGAGAAAGACAGACGGATTAGAGACAGAAGAACAAAGAAAGAGAAACCACACTACACTTCATCAGAGCCAGCACAATTAGGAAAAACTATGTGTATGTGTGTGTGTTTGTGTGTGTGTGTGTGCTTTTTCAGTCTCCCAGCAGAGTTAGTGACAGCGCTGTCACGGTATAGATGAATCCTAGCCCACATTCCAGTTAGAGTCACAGAGTTATGCAAGGTCATAATGACACAGTCTGTCACTTTGAGGCCTCAGGAGAGTCAAACAATCTGACATATTACCACACACACACACACACACACACACACAGACATCCACATTATGTAAAAGAAATGTGATTTATCAGACAAGGTCACTTTCTTCCATTGCTCCATAGTCCAGAGCTGATTCTGTACAGGGGTCAGCATGGCAGTCTGATTGGTCTGCAGCTATGCAGCCCCATACACAGCAAGCTGTGATCCACTGTGTTCTGTCAACTTTCTTTCATAACCAGCATTAACTCTTTCAGCAATCTGTGCGACAGTTTCTCTTCTGTGGGATCCGACCAGACAGGCTAGTCTTTACTATCCACAAGCATCTGTGAGCCTTGGGTGCCCATGACACTATCGTAGGTTCACCATTTGTCCTTCCTTGGACCATTTTGGCAGGTACTAACGACTGCATACTGGGAAAATCCCACAAGACCTGCTGTTTTGGAGATGCTCTGACCCACAGTTGTCTAGCCATCACAGTTTGGGACTTGTCAAAGTCACTCAGACACTTTGACACTTATCCTGCATAATACTAAGGCATATAAAAAAAGAAATGCTGTGAAGTAAATATGACCTAAAAATAATGAAACTATTAATGAACTAAATCTTTCTACTCCTACAGAAATAAAGTAAACAAAGTCAATATTAGGTGCGATGACCCTTTCCTTTTTTTTTCTTACATAGTAGTGCCAGGTTCAATTTATGCAGTTTTATAAGGAAAGCTGGTAAGTTTTGCTGAGCATCTTGAACAATCTGCCACAGCTCTTCTGGAGACTTTGACCGTCATGCTTCATTTTGCCGGCAAAACCCAGCAGCCTTAATTATGTTTTTTGTCTGGAAAGTGGTCTGATATGTAATATGTTACTTTCGTTACTGACATACAAACATTTTTCTGTAACATTTCATTTTTATTAGAAAAGTAATGTTTGGAAATCTAAAATATTTTTGTACTGATTCAATAATACAGAATTCACTAGGGTTCCTAAGACATTTACACAAGTACAGTGTATATAAAAAATGTTCAATATCTTAAATCAGATGAACTTGACAGGTCAGATTGTTCAGCAACACTCTGAAGGATCTGACCTAATAAAGATCATCACAAACCTGAAACTCCATGCCAGGTCAAGTACGCACTGTCATTAAAGCAAAACAGAAAACATACCAAATACTAAGAAATTCGAAAACTCATGTTTTCACTCAAGTTCATTCATTCACTCATTATCTCAGCCGCTTGTTCCTGTCTCCAGTGTCATGGGAGAGCCGGTGACATGCCTAGCCGGTGGCACAGGGCGCAAGGCAGGATCAACCCTAGACAGGGCGCCAATCCATCGTAGGGCACACACACTCATACACACACTCATACACACACTATGGGCACTTTAACGACACAAATTAACCTAATATGCATGTCTTTGGACTGTAGGAGGAAACCGGAGTCCCCAGAGTAAGCCCATGCAGACATGGGGAGGACGTGCAGACTCCACACAGAAAGGACCCAGACTGCCCCCACCTGGGGATCGAACCCAGGACCTTCTTGCTGTGAGGCGACAGTGCTACCCACCGAGCCGCCCCCTTTCACTCAAGTTAATTCTGATGATATCATTTGTAATGAACAATTTAGTATTAAATAAAAAGAATGTATTTTCACCAACAGTCTCAGGTTTTTGGACCCCAGGGTACTGAGAAATGATACTTCACTGTTATTGAGAAACCTGTCAACATTTAAAGAGCTAATACACACTTTATTAGTAAAGACTGCTTGATGATTTCTCAGACACTCAGCATATCATCAAGAGCACAGCTTCCCCAGAAAGGTGTCAGAATCACAATTTCCTTTGCAAAGCAATAAATAAAATATATAATATTTCCATATTTCTAAAATGTACTATTTGACTTGTTAAATATGAGATGTAGTCATGTTATCTGACATTTTTGTCATAAGATTTGAACTTTGACTAAAAAAAATAAAAAATCTAAGTTCTGGAGTCAGTTATTGCGGGGAGCAGCGCTCATCTGTGCCTCCGCTGAAACAGGGATCGTGTGCCAACCAGCCCTGCTGGGGAGAAAGACACAGCTTCTGCCTGCTGTGACAGTGTGCATAAACACACATTATGCATGGATACTGATACACGCGTGCACACATTTTAACACACACAGCCGGGGCTGCCTGAAAGCTGTGCCTACCATCACTCACAAAGCCAAACAAGCTACAGGCCCTCTTCTCCATGTGCTAACTGACAGCACAGATGTGTGTGCCTGTGTATATGTGCGTGCATATTTGAGTTCTGGTTTCAGCTCTTTATTCCACCACAATGCAAGCTCTTTTAACCAAAACGTCAAAGAGGTATGCAATCTTATCTCTGTTTACTGATCTGTAAGGAGGCTGGGACCATTTTAACCCTCAGAGGGAGTGTATTCACATGCTGGCGTCAGGCCCAAAACAGCTCGGATAATAAAAAAAAGGTGGTTTTGCATAACCGAACGGTGAAGAGGACCAAAAATCAATAGTCGTTTTTGGGTTTTGTGGCACCAAGCATATGCTACAATTCAACTGGGGCAAAATTTATGTACTCAGGAGCAAAGTGAAGGGTGTAGAGCGGAAAGGACCTTGAACCCAAAGGGCTGCATAAACCAAGAGAGGAAATCAAGTCCCTGACAGCTGGACCTGGACCATATTTATATATACAGGGCCTGCACCATATTATTGTCCTATATTTTAGAGAGAGAGAGAGAGAGAGAGAGAGAGAGAGAGACAGAGAGAGACAGACAGAGAGAGACAGAGAGAGACAGAGAGAGAGAGAGATTGGTATACTGGCCACGTATCTTACCCTGTGGACATCTGGGACACTTTTTCATATGTCTGGTTTAGTCCCCACCACTATTTAAATGTGTAGACTCATATGATCTCACTTTTTTGATCCTTGCTATAGTTTTGGATTTCTCAATTTACACTGACAGCCACAAATGAACATAGTACAAGCAAGGTTCCTTCCATGCAAACCCAGATGTTTGTGTGACACAGTAATATGATCCCACTGTCTTGTACTAGTATATATTAATTTGTACAAAACTACAGTTTCGACAAAACTCTAATATCAAGTACGTAATATCAAAACCCCAGCAAAAAGCGTTTGCTTTTTGAAAAATGAAACCTTTCACAACTGTTTTGATCTCTGTTTGCAGAGGCACATTTGCATTTAATAGTTGGTGCATTTCTCAGTTTCTTTGTGCATATATATGTGTTTGCATTGTGTCACGCTGTGTTGTGCAGCACACAAGCACTAATCAGCGAATAAGAATATGCTAAAAACCACCCTAAGTACCATTTATTCATGCTGCTTCTGATCTTGAGCAGGCACCATAAACATGCAACTGTGGGCATTGCAAGTTCTAGTGCCAAATGGTTTGGTTCTTTGTGCACAATTGGGAAAGGGATGTTGGTCGTTGAATGTTCCTAAGGTATCTTCGCAGACTTTGAAAAGAGACTTGAGCAAAGACCATAGTAATGTTTTCAGCTAAATGTTCTGCAGTGTGAAAACGGACTGACGTAAGAAGGAAAATGAAGAGAAAGATTAGAAAGAACACAGTAAGAACAGTAAAAAAAAAAAAAAAACCAACAACAAAAGCCCAAGACCGAGTTTCATGCAGCGATTTAATGATAATTTATAAGTAATGCAACTCATATCCCCATATCTTGAGTAATGAGATCCTCAAAATCCCATTAAGGAAGACTTTGCACAATTTACTGTAGATGGTCGGGAAGGCTCATGTATGAACACAGAGCAGTAAATTACCTTGAAAGAGGGCAACATGTTGAAGGTTATTTATGCTGTGCTGTGCTGACAGCTTTTTGTTGGCTGATTTGATACAAAGCACACTGGAACAACACCAGGATGAAAAGCCTAAAGCACGGCAAGAGAAATGTCTAGAAGTGTGAGTGATTCAATAATAAAGGAGCCACTGGCCATTAGTAAAGAAATGGTATAGTCTGGGATGCATCATTTACTGTATGAGCCCAAATATTACTGGTACAAGTATGCCCATAATGTCCCTGGCTTTGAGTGAGGAAACCGAGCTCAGTTACATTTTTGTTTTGTTAAAATACATACAGAGAGAGAGAGAGAGAGAGAGAGAGAGAGAGAATGCATGAAAAAGAATAGAAGGAGGAAGAAAGAGTGAAGAAGGATGGAAAAACAAGGGAGAGCCAGGGGAAGGGAGGGTGTGTGTGTGTGTGTGTGTGTGTGTGTGTGTGTGTGTGTGTGTGTGTTAGACCCTCTGGCTGTGCAGATATTAAACTGGACACTGGCCAGCTGAATAAGCAGGCAAATAGGGAGAAAGACAGAGAGAAAGCAGGAGAAGCACTAGGACTTAACAAGACGAAATATTAAAATAATCAAGGCTAAAGAAGAGGCTGGCTGTACATCAGGAGAAGTGGCTTAAGAGAAAAAAAAAAACCCAAAAACGAAAGGAACGAGGGAGCAAAAGGCATCCGAGTTACAGCTTTCATTTCGCCTGGGTGCTGGGTGTAAATCTCTTCTGCTCCGGTGTACGTGTATGACGTCAATAACGTACAACACTTGAAGTCCTGATAAGAAACTCCAAAGAGTCAACAAGGTCATTTCTAAGTGTGTATTGCGCTCATCTAGCACAATCACACACGCACACACATCCACGCTTATGCTGCGATCACTAAGACTACATCGATGTTGCTGCATAATATTATCTGAAAACAAATTGCTTGTAATGGTTGTAGGACTGCAAAAGCTTGTCATCTTTGGATAAAAATTTCACAGGTTGTTGTAGAATTTGTCGTGAAAAAGTGTGGTATTGTAGATTAAGATTTGTGCACATCTACTTAACAGCTGCTGCCAAGCCAGTGAACAAACTCTCATGCGACTTTAATCACACTCCACATTTGTAAGGACCCTTGTACATATAGTGTTGAATGCTACAGTTTGGACGCTACAGTGACTTTACTCACAACCTTATTCTTTAACTCGACATGGATACGGACATATGATATCAAGAACTCTTCTTCTTCTTCTTCTGAGGTCCTGCTTCAACCACTGCAGAACAATACAGTGAGTGTAACACATCTGCCCCTGATCCCATCCCATCACGCCCTCTTGCTTACATCACCCATGGATAAAATCTGCGATATTCTTATCTATGGCCAGGTTACATGAAGCAATGGAAACAGCCAAAGAGTACGGTATGCATATAAAAGCGTATTTCTCCTAGATAACTCCATCTTACAGACTTGGGTACTACTCTCAATTTCTATCAAGGTAAAGAAAAATATTTTAAGTTCATTAATACGGAGCAAAATCAATCAATGTATGTTCGACTTAGCTAACATTAGACAAGTATTTATTTAACATCTACAGTCTACAGTATGTTCATTAGGCATGCCACTGCAGAAAATGGTCAAAGACTGCACTTTTGGCCGAAAAAAACTGTCAAAGCTTTTGACCTAAGAAGGTTAAAGTGTCAAAAAAACCACTTTAAAAATAATGAATATGCTGTGCTTTTTACCTCGACAGCACAGTGGATAATGCTATTACAAACTCCCATACGCTCCTTAAAACTGAAATGGTGCAAATGCTGGTTTTTCTCTCATATGTCAAGCTATCAGTTATGAACAATTACATCGTGTTTCTAGACTTCTTTGAATGGAAAATCATGAACAGGGAAATAAAAATCAGTATTATGCAAACATATTGTGTACACTAATCTAATCTTTAGTTAATGGCCCTGGTGTCATAACTGTAATTACCACTAATTGCTACTTCCAGTACATATTATCAACCCCACCCTGACTGTACCGGTACTTCTTTTTTAGGTGCAGCTGATATTGTATATTTTGTATACTTCATTCATTCATTCATTCATTCATGATCTTAACCGCTTATTCCTGTCCCCATGGTCACGGGAGAGCCGGTGCCTAGCCGGCAGCATAGGGCGCAGGGCAGGATCATCCCTAGACAGGGCGCCAATCCATCGTAGGGTGTTTTGTATACTTATTATAAAAAAAAACAAAAAACAACAGCAACAACAAAAGAAATAAAGGAAATGTCCCAGGTAAAGACGATAAAGAGTGACAGAGTGCTATCTGATAAGTATTCAAAATAGGATAACTCCTAAAGCAATAGGTATCTCTTTGTGCGAGTGTCAGCTGACCTTATGGGGTACGTGCACGGTGGCCACTCCAATCTATACCCATACAAACTGTGAGTTTAATAGTTGATAAGTTCCCTGCAGTTCCCTGCAATTTAATGACTATAAACAAACATTAGTCAATAAAAAATTAAACCTCATAGTTTTAGTGCCAGCTATAAGGACGGAGGCAGGAGAACACACGGGTCATTAACAAATTACTTATGTGCACCTATGTGCTTTATATACTGTATTTATAGATCCCTGCATTCTTATTCAAGGCAAAAATGTCAAATTTTTGTCTATAATTTTTTTTTTTTTTTTTTTTTTTTGACATATAAAAGCATCTAGATGCATGTTTACTAAATGTTACCGTACAATATTTGGGCGTTAATTCTAGGGCTGTTGCTTATATTTGCACTTTAGCTCCAGTTTCTTACTAAAACAATGAGATTCAACAAAGCTTTCAGAGCTAGCGAAGATAATGAATGATCAATAATGTGTGTGTGTGTGTTTGTTTGTGTCTGTGCATGCTGAAGGGTTTCAAATCTTTAGCTAGTCTTACAAAGAAGTCTGCTCTCCTATGTGTCCGGTGTGAGAGTAATGTTGCCTTTGAGGTGAACTTGTGACTTTGCCTACGACCGGTCAAAAATACCCCAAAACGCCCTCAGCTTGAAATTTCAGCTCATCAACTTTTCACTTACCAGTTCCATCCCCGTTTACAGAGCGACATAAAATCAACAAGGCCACACACACTGTGTGAACTGTATAAAGTGCACCTTCTCTACTTTTAAATGAGTCTGTAGCAGTATTGGCTTTAGATCAGTTAATATACAGACACGGTACTTGGTTAATGAATACGCTCAGGTGGGGCATGATGTTATTACGACTTGCAAATTACCACTTACAAGGCACCACAACGAACAAAGCATAACTATCTGCCCCTGGGGGCTGCTGGGAAGTACAGTCTGGTGTGTCCTTAAAAAACCCAGAGCTACATGAAGAAGGAGAAACTGCGATTAAAGATTATTCAAGCCATACTGTGTTCAGCAGGAGATTATGAACCCATGAGCTCACTGTATTTAAACACACAGGCTACATCTCCGATGTTAACAGCAAGAGTCATTAACAGCTGCTGATAATAGGACATTAACATCAGTGCCTCAGTGCTAATCTACAGCAATCATACAGAAAAGAAACCTCACGTATGTCGCATGATGTAACTGTTTCAGAGGTACGAATCACATGCTCCGGTGCACGTTTTCTACGTCTTACGCGTTTCCCTTTTTTTTAATGCATAAAAACTCACTCCCGCTTTCTACTGTGAATTTCATTCGTGCGTAATCAACAGAAAATATTGTGATTGTGTGGCCTGTGTTTGTATGACAACGACACTCATTACACCGACACGGGCAGCTGGGACACACCTACATTCTGTTAATTCACAATTACATTTTTAAGTTATTATGAGCACGTAGAGTTGGCTGAACCTTGTATTATGTAAATGGTTGGTCCCAGTGGGACTGGAGAGAAGCGATCATAAACAAGGGTCATGCTGACATTCAACACAGATGGGGTTTAGCCCTGGCAACTTGCCACGCTCACCATATCACTCATCTCTCCCACCTTGGCACCATTGTCTGTGTGTGTGTGTGTGTGTGTGTGTGTGTGTGCACCATCAAGCAGAAATTTGGCAGAGATGAGCTGTTCTGTGCCTCTGTCCCAGGTGACACCGGCAGCTGTGTAGTGTCGCAGTGAGAAAGTCGATAAGTGGTGTGCGGTGTAGACTTTGTGTGTTTTGTTGGTGTTTCACTTCAATGGACACACAAAACCACACAGGACTGTACAACCTGAAGGCAATATATGGCATATTACCGAAACTAAATACTTAGTTACTACTTAAATACTACAATAGCAGCCAATTGATCTGCGAGTATAGAAATCTATATAAGTCTATCACTTAATGCAATTCTCTGATATTGAGCCTAAAGCTGTTGCCACACTAATGCCAATTCCAGCCTTTGGGGTTCACAAAGACATCTGGAGATGCTCGTGCAAATTCACACAAAGAGCATTCTGACGCTGTCTGAACAGATCAGAAAAATCTCGTCAGAAAGTCTAACTAAACGGCTTTTCTTTGGCACTGAAATTGACCCCTTTACATTTACGTATACAGGCATGTGACACAAAAATGCAACAGAAGCAACTTACAAGTGCAGCAATATCCAATCAAGCACAGCTCTAAGCAGTCTTAATGGCCTCGATCAGGAGTCCAGTAGTCGATCTCTGTCATTCCTGGGATCTGAACTCTCAATCTTCAGGTCACAAATAAACTCCTTATTGCATCCTGCATCTATTGAGCAGTGGAAATACCGTCCTCGTAAAAAACGCTCATTAAAATTCAAACAAACAACCTTTTAAAGCCTCCTCTAGCCCTACTATTTTATAGCGTCCTTAAATACAGCCTGCAAATTTTTATATGTGCAATGCAATTAGGTGTCTTAATTTTACTGCCGAGAAAAACAGACCAGTTTTTCAACCAGTGGTGCTTCGTGAATCAGTGTGAACCAATCTGCCCTATATGGCACACACAAGCCTCAATCAATGCAGCTGAAGTATACACTATACTGTAGTTTTTCATTGTCAGTGAAACACATCAATATTGTGCCAAGGCACTGTTGTACATTTTTTTCTTATATTGTATTCTATATTGTGCTGAAAAAAAATTTCGGTAACATAAATCCCAGTCCAAACAAACATATGTAGAAGTGACTGAGTTCACGAATAAAACAATACTTTCAAGAAAGTCATGCATTTGAAAAATTAACATAAAATGTAAAAAATGTATTATGAGCGCCTATAATATACTGTGACCTACACTTATTTCACTGCCTGAAAGAGCTGCTATTTGGTACTCAAAACTAATAGGCCAGTCGAAGATGTAATTAACTAGAAATGTGTTCTTGTGCTTTAGGAAAAATCCATTATATCCAACATAAAAATGCAGTATAACACAACACTGACTGCACTAAAAGATGGTCTGCAGAGAAGAATAATGCTGCTGCCACTTTTTTCAGCAGTTTCGTTTTTACCCTAGTCCTGTCAAAACAGCCTTGCTCCAAGTGATCATAACATGGCTCTAACTTTGCTGATCGCACAGAACTAATGGCTCAAAATGAAACAGCAAATGTTAAGCTGTCTTTGTGCATAAACATTTATTTCTGGTTTGCATCTGTAGTTCTTACAGAAGGTATATTCGCTAGGGTTGAATGAATGAAATAGTTTATTTCGGTTTCCAAAAACCTATACATACACATAAGAAAAAGTTAAAAATGATAATAA